>JAQGBZ010000264.1:0-87777 GCA_034687125.1 Neelides folsomi | reverse complement strand
TCACACCTCCATCATTCCCTTTCGCTTTGAAACGGTGATATTTAGTGCTACTATTTGATTAATGCCTGCGGCCGCAGCACAATATCTTCTATTTATTTTGTTGTCTCCAATTATCTTTTCTTTATTTCTTTATTTCATGAATTATTAACAAAATTCATATTCACTTTAGAATTACTTTCTTTAAATTTATACCATGAAGTTATTTCAAAAGTAATTATCCATTTCTTTAATTATTGTCCATGTTATTATTTTATTTATAAACTTATTTCCTATTCCTTGATTTCTTCTGTGGTTAATTCAAATAGTCGTTATTGAATTTAAATATCAAATACGATTTTCTTACTTTGTCTGTAGTTCTCTTAAATCTTCTTAATTATATTTTTTTGATTCTCAATATACTTTTACATTAATGATTCTTCTCACACATTTAAATCACTTCTTTATTATTGTTTATCCATTTATATTATTTAACTTTTTTTATTTTAGTTTTTGTTGTCTTTCAATGTTATATCTTTATTGTTTCAAATTATTCACTTTCAAGTTTGGCACTTTAACTAAATCCCGGCTGTAAGCCCCCAAATAATGCGTAATTTGTTTGTCTCTTCGATTATTTAGTCCCAATCAGATCATCACGCATTATTAAAGACGACCTGAAATTTTGGGTGAAAGTGCTAAGATGTTTAGTATGAGGACTAAACACCTTCTTTAACTTATATGCTGAATGAAAGGAAATGGTTTATAAAAACACTCAATATATATTTATTAATTCAAAATAGATTAACCCAAAACACAACTAACTCGGAATACGGATTAGAGGAAGTGGGGTGAGTAAAACTCATACAATTGTTTATATAATAATCCCTTATACTCACCTATGACGTCACATGACGCCGCCCTCATCCACACTGCAACGAATCATCTCCTTCCTTTAACAAAGCCATACCGGCATCACATACTTGGGAACCGTATATTATATAGCTTATTTTATTAAAATAATCATATTAAAGGCCATTTAAATGCGAGCATTCCTAACCTTATCTAACCTAAATACTACAAAATAATATTCTTTTCTAACCTAACCTTTTAATTGAAAGAATAAATCGAATTTACATTTTCCTCGGAGCGACAATTTTCTCTTTTATTTTTAATTCTATCAAAAACGAATTAAAGAATGTTGCTCATTCTTTAAAATTGAAAAAATAAGCAGAAAATAAAAATGGAAAACGAACAGAAGTGCAAGCAGAGAAAGAATGAATGTTCATGCGAGCAGAGAAAGTTAAGTATTCCGCGCTTCGCGCGGAACATTCAAATCATTTGAACTTTAAATATTCCTAACTTTGTTATTTTACACTAGCGACAAAAACTAACTTCAGATTCTTAATTAGCATAGTTGAATTAGTATAAAAATACTTACCTTATATTTAATATCGAATATCCCCACATTCTTCAATTATACCTAAAAGTATATACAATAATTGGTTGTAAGTTGTATTATATATGTACTAAATATGTTTTATCAGTATTATTTTATAAAGTTTTGATTCTAAAGATTTTATTTTCGTTAAAGTCACTGAATTCATAAATAAAATTAATTTTATTTAATTCTGTAATTTGAAACTTTCCATGCTTAACAATATCGACTTAACATTTATATTTAAATGTTAATAAGAATTTAACTATATTACAAATTTCCTTTGTACTAATTGTAAATGAAATTGAATGATGTTACCTGATGATGATGAATGATTTATTCAGGTATAGTTAGAGTAGCAGATTATATTTGAGATTTGCAAAAATTTTATGGACAATAACGTTTTTAACATGAATGACATGAAATGTTGTACGATAACTATTTATTTCATATTATTATTTATGATATTTATAAAAACTCAATTTTAGTTGTTTTATCATTTTATTCAAAACATAATTTAGATCCACATTACAAATAAATATATTTAAGTTCTTGTTTCATGTTGGTCTTTGGAAAATCCTACTCTGTTGAAGGTGACACGGAGCTTTAAGAATTTGGTCTTTGTATCGAATCCATTTATTTGAAACTGTTTAAATTATAAAACAGTATTAAAACATTGTTTGTGTTATTGTGTATGATATAATGTTATACAGCGCAGCGTTTAAAATAAGATTATTTAATTTTATAAATATATACCCCATTTATCTCCATAAAGTACAGGACAAGCTCCGTGTCTTGTGTTTTCATCTCCAAGTCCTGACGAATCCAAATTCCACCAAAAAGCCGCTGAGCCTTTTGTTGGCCATAAAGTGACACCAAGACGGGGGAAAACTGTCCCACCGCCAGCTTCAACATCCGTCAACTAAAAAATATTGCTTATCTAACAAAATATTTAAAAATTTGTGTATTTAAAATTTCATTTATAATGTAAAAATTATACGTAAATCATCAAAGTAGCAATTCTATCCCCGATAAATTTTTCCCAATCTGTGGTGCCTTCGGTGTCGGGAAGATGAACGAGGAAATCAGGATGAGGAACGTAAAGACCCCCAAGACCATAATTAGCAATCTATGTAAATCAACTCATATAGCGATTTTACAAATTACAATTCTATGCATATAAGGATTGTAATTTTTGTGTATTTAGGTTAGTGTATAATAGTTAGTATTATTCATACTTAAATATAATTACTTGTATAATTTACCTGATAATCTTCAGCAGCAGAACTAAACATTACATGAAGTCCAGTGACCAATTCAATTCTTTCAGAAAGCTTAGTCAGCATATTTAAATCCTCGTGCAATTTAATCCAAGCACTATAAAATAAAATATTAAAATAACTAATAAATGCCATTATGTTAACGATATGTGTCATAATTGCATTAATAAATATTGTTTGACCTGTGACTTGTGCGTTTTTGACTTTTGACATTTGCATTTTCTCTTCCTTTGTGTCTGGATCTCATCAACTATACAAAATAATTTATAGAATTAAAATTAATATTAGAATTCATACTTAAATCCTGATTCTTTGTTTATAAATACAATTCTGTATTTACTTTATAAGTATGAAGTAAGAGCACGAGCACAATTGTCGGTATAGGGAAATACGTGTATTTCAGACTGGTAAATTCTGGTAAACGTGACCTCTGAAATACACGTAATACCCTATACCGACAATTGTGCTCGTGCTCTTACTTCATACTCATATTTACTTTCGGCTTTGCAAGTTCCATTAAACGCTGAGCTTGATAATCCGTTATTAAATCATGAATCACAACAATGTAGGGATTTTCAGATTGAACTTCAAGCTAAAGAAAAATATGTACGCCATTTTTAAATTATTTACTTGTATATATGTTATACAATAGACGTAGACTAAACAATATGTACAGAGTGGACAAGAGTTGGTTCGTTTTATAAATCAATAATTAATTGGGATCATCCTGTATAGAGAACAATACCTTGAGTGGTGAAATTTTAAAATATTCAGCCCCGGTAAATTTAAAGAAGCATTTGAGATCTTTCTCGCTGTGTTTGTCCTAAATTAAATTCACAAATAATTTAAAGCATAAATTAATAATTGATGAATTAATTACACGCAATTGTTCCCCTCTGCACAAACGTTCATAATGGTCATATTCCTCGTCCTCTGTTTGCATTTGATGAAACTTTGGCACAAATTGTTTCCACTCAATTTCATGCTGTGCTGTTTGTGTTTCTGAGCGATAAGGAATTGAACGAGTCCGCCAAGAATATCCTCGTGGTCCGCTTCGATATAACACATAATCATGCTAAAACAAGGTTCATTTTATTTTAAACATTTTATCTGTTATTTATACATGTAAAAAATAATTAAAATAATTACGGCTTCAATTGCAGTTTCAATTTCACGATTAATTTCTCCTATTAGTGCTGATGAGTCGATTTCATTCAATGAAGTGTTTTTTGCAGCTTTGAACCATTCAACAGCTTGGTCATAATATCCAGAAGCAGTTGATTGTCGACCGAGATACATCAAATCTCGTGCCAGA
Organism: Neelides folsomi; assembly: GCA_034687125.1. Lineage (NCBI taxonomy): Eukaryota > Metazoa > Arthropoda > Collembola > Neelipleona > Neelidae > Neelides > Neelides folsomi. The sequence goes on along the minus strand of JAQGBZ010000264.1, from coordinate 83,771 downwards.
AGACCTTTAGAAACTAAAACTCCCACATTTAAAAAAAGCATATCAGGATTTAGCCTACTATGAATTATATATTAATATGAATGACCTCACCATTTACATTTTGTGGGATTAAATTTTTGTGGTTGTTTTTTGGTTTAACGATCCCTTTTGAAAGACTTTCAAAATCGAGTTGGTAAGTGCTTTGGAGACGAATCAGAGCCGATGCCGCTCCGTTCAAATCTTCAAGTGTTGGGAAATTCTTGTGTAAACGAAATCTTTTAACCCATTCATTCACACCTGTGTGATAAAATTTTCAGTTTAAAGTCAAAATTATAAAAAGTCTATTTACGAAAATGCTATGAAATAAAATCAATTAAATATTAATTATGTTTTGGCTATAAATGCTATAAAGTTATAATTATGATTACTTTGACTAAAATTAGCGACTCCATAAAGCGCGAATGCAGCTTGTTCATAATCCACCGCTGCTTTTCGAACGAGAAGAAAAGCGTTGATTGGATTTCTAACATCGAGTTTTTTATCTCCCGGTCCAGGAAATAAAAACCGTTTTTGAGCAGCGACATATCTGTAAATGTTTAACTATTATAGCAAATTGTAATCTTGAAACGATTTTATTAAATGTAAATAATAATTAACTTACGAATTAATAATTTTTAATTGTTTGACTGAGTAATCAACAAGCGTTTGTAAAAGATTCAAAACTTCCACTTCATTTTCCAAAAGATCTTTGAGTTTTGATGTCGATGAGAAAACATCATCTCGGTCTGTTAAAGATTCATTTTCAACTTCGATAAGCTTTTGCTGTTGAAATTGTTGTTCAATTTCATTTTCCTTTTCATTTAATTCCAAATTGAGTTCTTTATCAATGTCAATAGAATTTCCCAATAAACCCTCAACATGTCCACTTTCTACATAAATCCTCGTAAAACATAATTCAATAATTAAGATAAATAATAAAACATTTTGGAATTTTGGTAACATCATTTTAACCAACTTTTTTCAAATTAATTCAAAAAGATAAAAATATGTACAACAATTGGGTGTATTATTAATGTATTATGTATTGTCAATATTATTTTAATATGAGCTTTTGATTCTAACGTTTTTTTCTGTTAAAGTCACTGAACTTATAAATAAATAATTTTATTTAATCCTGTAATTTGAAACTTTCCACGCTAAACAATATCAACTTCACATATATAATTTAAATGCTAATAAGAGATTAATTATATATTACAAATCTCCTTTGTAATAAATGAAATTGAATTATCTAAAAAATTTAAAACCGTGTCATTAAATTGAATTATGCTAAAGAAAAATGCTATTTGAACTTAAAAGAATTTGCTGTCATATTCAAATTCCATTTGTATTAACGCTATCGACCACAATTATTCCAATTGATATGAATATGATTATCTGTGTATGAATCCATATATTAATAATATCACAATTTTTCATCATTGTCGTAAATATTTTAAATATCTAACTTTAGGTCATATAAGGTCCTTACTTATAACAATTGCCATTTACATTTGATCTAAATACCAATATGCTTAATTTACAGATTAAATTAAGACAGTTATATTACATCATAGCAGAAACAATTCCAATGACGTTAAACTGAAAATTGTAAACCAAATTGATGCATTTGACCCAATTTAAATAATTGAAGTCAATTCGAGAAACTCTTGCAGTTTTAAATATTGGCAAATCGTTACTGGAAATTTCTAAAATAAATAATAACAAAGTAACAGAAAATGGCAATTTTTCTTTGGCAATTTTCCGAAGAGAGAAAATCAAAAAAAGGAACCCTCCAATTGCCGTTGAATCTATCGCGAGAAAAAGACCAATATGGACCAATGAGCTAAGTAATGCGATTAACCATAATTTAGTAATTATAATGAGTCGTAATCATAATGTATCAAACTAAAGGACAATGAAACAATGATTAAATTCTGACAAGTTAAAAAATGGTGAAACTTACAAATGATTATTTTCAGCGTCGTTTGTCCAGTCTGCGTCGAAATGTTTCCAATTGTTGACGGCCAGCCGAAGAAGTTCCAAATCCCGCCTGATTGTTTAGTCCAAGTCGTTTGTTTGACCGTCGCTTTGCACAAAGATGAAAATGGGGATGAATCAGCGATCAGTTCAAAGCAGTTGGATAAAATCAATCCAAATTCCCTCATTTGTCTCACTTGTCTGGAAATTGTCAAATTTCACAAAATGGAGCCAAACTGCCAAGGACGTCTTGAGCATGAAGGTTTAATTAACAATTAATTCTAACGCTGTCCTAGATAGAGTCAATTAACTTAATTGATTATTTAATTTTTATTATTTCGCTTAATTGTTAAAAATTTTGATTTTTTAACTTCTTTAGACCATTCGTGTTAAACTGCCAGCGGAGATCATCAAAGAATGTGTGAACGATTCAATGAAGCAAATCCTTGTCAAAGATCTTTATTCTGGGCCGCCACAACAAGTGATGAATGTTGACCCAAACAAGCCAGAGTAAGACTTAATTATTAATTAAACTAATTGTAAACTAAAACAATTAAACTTTAAAATCCATTTCATTTCTCGCTTTTTATAATCGCAATGTTTAGTGTTGTGCTAATTGTTAATTTCTCATTTCAGTGACACTTGCATCATTTGTTCGCTCAACCATTACAATCCAGCAAACGCCAAATTACGCGTTGAACTTCCGCCGTAATTCAAAATTACATATCTGAACTAAAACAAAAGCAATTAAATATTGTGACAATTAAGATGTTTAAAATAAATATAATTAAATGATTTGCTGTTTTGTTAAAGGAATGTTTGCGTAATTTGCTGAGATAAAATTGAACCAGGCGGTTTGTATCATTACCACGTGTCTGGTGACGGGATTGTTGAAGCCGTGATTCTCTCAATGGTTCTCGCCCAAGATGAAAGCGGCAACGACACGCTTAGACCAAAATATTTGTAACATTTGACGGAGGGAGCGGAAATTTGCGGTTCTTGCCACAACTTTGCAAATGCATTCAAAGCTCACAAAGTCATTCTTTATTACGCTCTGCAACTTAAGGCAACTTAACATTTAATTATTTTCATTTACCTAAACATATTTAATGTACCGTTGTTAATTTATTAATTAAACATTATTCTCAACTAATCCAAAGATATAAAAAGTTTAATAAATAAGTAAATAAATTTTAAATATTTAAATAAATGAGTCTTTTAGGAATTCTTCCTCCAATTTCCTCCAGAGTTGCTTGCTGTCATTGCAGGAGTTGGAACAGTCAAAGAAGGAATTGGCAAATTCATAACGGAATTTATTCAAAAGAAGCAACAACATTCACTTGCAGTGTTGAGTGAACAAGTTCATGCCCACGTTAGTTAATTCACATTAAGGCTTTTAAGCTTTTATCATTATTGTTTACATTTATATTTACAGGGTGGGCCATAAGTATCTTTCTTTTTTAAATGGCAACCGTATAAAAAAGAAAGATACTTATGGCCCATCCTGTATATGTAATTGTATATTAAGTCAATATAATTATATTAGTTCTTTATAAATATTAATAAATTCATTTTATCTTTTGATTTAAAGGTTGAAGGGCAAAGGAAGATTCTGAAAGCGAGAAGAAATCTCGGACCAAAATAAAACAAGAAGAAAGAATCAAATACAAATATTATAATAATTAATTATTACATACCAGTATAATAATAAGCATATTAGTTATCTTATAAAAGTTAATTATAAGCATTTGTAGTTTAAAAGACAATTATTAGTCATGACTTAATACTCTTATTAATATTAATATATTTATAATGAAATAAATGTGATGTGTATGTGGAATATTTAACCATTTAAGTTTAACCTTATTAAGCACAAATACCATTTAATACATATTCAATAGTTAGAGTTCTCTTAATAGTTATGATGTTATGAAGCATATGAAAATGAACAATAACAATTTTTTATTGGGTCTTAACATTTGATGTCCATGAAGTTTAATTCTGTTTCTGTTAGATCTAAACCTTAACATAGTCTCATCTTACAAATTCTTAACCCGTTAGAATATTCAACACCAATGATGAATAATTTGTAATGTTTTCTCACGAGTTGGTAAATAGAGAAATTAAGGTAATGTAATGTGGGTTTTGTGGTGCAATTAAAACATACTTTATTTGGTTTCGCACTTTCTCACGATAATAAAAAAATTACACGAAAAGTCAAACTGGGCTTTGTGTTACATTTACATTACAATATACGTATATGTATTGTACGTACGTACGTATTGTACTTTGTACGTATATTGTTTTCTTAATTGAGATTATAAATTCATCTTATGCCGAATAAATTTTATACAAGAAAGAATATATCAATTACACTTTTTACTACTGAGGTTTTGCGATTAAAAGCTATATGAAATTAAGTTAAGTAAAAGGGTTTTAATTCATTGGATAAATCACAAACTCACAATTCCTATGGAAATATGGGGATTTGAATAAATGCATATCTAAATTCAATCTTATCAGATCTTTTAAGAATGAATAATTTAAATCAATATATAAATAAATTACAATTTTATTGTAATTTCGCCTCACTTCACTTCGCCTTTACTTTTCTGCTCAAAAACAATTTACAAAATGTTGGAGCATTTTATAACACTTTTTCTAATTTTCTCTTTTTCTTTGTCTCTTTATTTGGTTTTAACAATCCAACCAAAGAAAAAACTTCCACCTGGTGAATTTCATTATTAAATTTAAAAAAATATTTTTAATAGTTAAGAAATTTCTAATTACGATAAAGAGATTAAAGTTAAGACAGTACAATTAATAGATTACAATTAAGCGATTAGAGTTTAGAGATTACAATTAAGAGATTAGTATTTTACAATTAACTATTTTATATTGTTAAAGGTCCCGCGAGATTTCCAATCATTGGAAACATTAATTTGGTTTATAATCAACTTGTTACCAAAATTCCACCAACTGAGTTTTTTGCCAATATATCGGACAAGTATGGAAAAATTTGTCAGTTATTTATTGGGAATCATTGTGTAGGTAAGAAATTTTTTTTTTCATTTATCCTTTAGCTGTCCATATATTTAAATTTAATCACAATAGACACATTTAAACATAATTTTAAATACATACATCAATCATTATATATGTAACTTATATGAAATTTTATATTTTTCAGTGCTCATTAATGACTACAAAGTGGCGAAAGAAGTTTTAAACAATCCAGATTTTGCATCTCGTTTATATCCAAACAATTATACAAATTTGTATGATATGAATAATGGTAAGGAAATATTTTGAGCCTGATACATTAAATTATATATGAAATTAAATCATCTGTATATGAAATGAAATGAAATGAATCAAATTCTTATTATAGGAATCATCTTCAGCCAAGGACCATATTGGAAAGAAATGCGCCGTTTTTCAATGAGGACATTGAAGGAATTGGGAATTGGAAAAATGACTAAATTGAATGAATACATTATCAATGAATTCGATGAATTTGTCAACCACGTGAAATCTTTAAATTATTCTTTTAATCTCCATTCGATATTTTCCATTTCCACAGTGAACTTTTTATGGCATTGTTTGTCTGGTCAGAGATTTTCCCATAAAGATCCATTAGATCAGAAAGTGATTTACAACTTGGGAAAAGCTGTGGTGGTCGATCGGTCTTTAAATTCTTATCTCATCCTGTTCCCATTCTTAAGATTCATTCCACATTTGACTGAATTCCAAGAATTGAAAAAATATGTCAGCAATATTCAAATGTTTTTCAAGGTAAATTCAAAAAAATTCAAAAATGCGAAATTTAAAAAAAAAATTTCATTCTGAATCTAAAAATATTAAAATATTGTAACAATACATATTGTATTGTATATTAGGTATATTAATTGTTTATTTAAAATTTTCATTCCAATATGTAGGAGCTGATTTTACTAAGGAAAAGATCTGGATCTTATAAAAGTGAATATTCAGATTATATGAACAGTTTTCTTAATGAAATTGATAAAGGAAAGCCTTATTACTCAAGTTAGTCACTTAATTAAAATAAAAAAATTAATTTCTGCTTAATTAATTAAACAATTTTATGTTTAATAATTATTTTAATTGAAATGTTTTTTATCATAGCCGAGTCTTTAGCGGATTGTTTAGTTGATTTATTGTTTGCTGGTTCTGACACAACTTCCACAACATTGGAATGGGCCGTTTATCACATGTTGAATAATCCCCATTGTTTGAAGGAAGCTCAGCATGAAATTGATACTAAAATACCAAATAGAAAAATCACGACTGAAGATAAAGACAGGTTTAATCAAATATTTAATGTTTAGAAAGTTCATTAATTTCAAACACACCGATACATAAAATGCCAAGTTTAGAAATGCTTTTGACTTTTTTTGCCAAAGGCGCAGGATATAGTAAGTTAACAACTCATATACTACACCATCACAATACGTCTTACTATATCCTGCTCCATTATTAATTATTATTTTATTATCATTTTAATTTTAATAGATTGCCATTGATTGAAGCGACAATTCTTGAAATTATTCGTTTGTCGGTTGTTCTTCCATTTGCACAGCGGAACGCATTTGAAGATGCAAAAATTGAAGGATTTGACATTCCCAAAGATTCCATTTTCATCTTTAACATTCTTAGGTTGAATTTGAATAAAGAAGTTTGGGGTGAAGACGCGGAAATTTTCAGACCAAGTCGATTCATTTCAAATATTGATGGAAAAGTTATAAATCAAAATTTATTAATCAACTTTGGTTTCGGTAAATTTTTTATTTTGTTTAAATTTTTAAAGATGGATTCAATTTTTATAGTTAAATAAATTATTCAATTTAATTTCGATGTTGAATTTTACTTATAATTTGTTTATTAGGAACTCGGAGATGCATTGGAGAAAATTTAGCATATGCAAATTTATTCATTTTCTATGCTAATTTAATTCAGCAATTTGACTTTGAAGGAAATCCGCCATCAGGCAAACCTGTATTTGGATTCACTGTTTCTCCACAAGATTTCAAAATAAAACTCATTCCACGTGTTAAATAATTAAAAAATATTTTAAAATTCCATTAATTTATTTGTAAAAATAAAATATTATTTTGTTGCATATATGAGCTTACAATTATTTATAAATTATTATCATTTTTTCATGATTTACTCATATTTTAGCTTTTAAGCAATACAATAAATAGAAATACAGAATAAATTAATAATATCTTAATATAAAATTAATTCTGATGACTTAAACTAATAGATTTTCCCTTCATTTTCTCCCCCCATATGCTTACTACTTAAATATAAAATGGATCCAAAAGGAGATGATTTGGAAGACTAAATATAAAATATAACTAAATATAAAATAAATATATGAATAAATACTTCCATACCTATTACATACATCATCTATACATACATAAATGCATATGTATAAACATAGATATAAGCAAGATATAAGTATCTTGGATATATCAATAAATATATGATGTGAAAACATGAATAAACATGATATACAAATGTAAAATAGAAATATTAATATTACTTTACATACCCACATATATGTAATATTCTGTATTTGTGTAAATATATATATGTAAAATTACAAAATACTGCTCTTGATATTTTTTATACATAGGAAATTTACCTTGTCCTTTCACTTGTCATATTTCCTTATGAATTTCCCAATTGTGTGCGTGCATTAAATTGAGAGCGGGAAGCAGTAAAAAGTTTTTCTCATCTTTTCCCCTTACAAAACCCCATCGATTTCATATCAATCTCTGATCCGCTCAGGATTTTTCTTCTGGATTTTGAATTTATAATTTTGGGGGTAAATCCGAATCCGGGTGTACCTTTGTTTTGAGTTCCACCGCAGAGCGGGAAGTTGGAAAGATGGCATGTAGCAGGGAGATAAGACAGAATTTTGGACTTTCCATCCACCCATGTGTTTCTTTTTTTACAACTTGCCAAAGTTTCCCGTTTTTGTTTATGGCTTTCCCAAAGAAAATAATTTCCCACCCGACCGCCTCCTCTTTTGGAACAATGTGGATGGAGGAACGTCGCATGCAAAACACCCATCACTTCGTACAGATTTACTTTAATCCCTTATTCTATCTCTTCCTATACTTTCTCACATTCCTTTACTTTTTTAATATTTATTATTTTTTATATTGTCTTATATTGTCTCTTATATTGTATTGTTACATATTAAATGAAAAATCATATGTAAATGTTCTTGAGTATTTTAAAATATTTTTCATATCAAAATGTTCTAAATAAATTAATATATTTATTTGCTATATTTTTCCAAAGATTTTCCTATATGACGGTATATAAAAAGGTTTCCTTAGACAAGTATTTATACAGAGAGAATTATTGTATGAAGAATTTTTGGATAATTTTAAATATTTTGTTACATGTGGGATGTAATGGTTCATATGTTATAAAGGTTCATATATATTAGTATAAAGGTTCGTATGGTATAAAGTATGTAAGTATCGTTTAGAGCTGAAGTGAGCGTATGAGAGATATATCAATTCCAAGAGCCCATGAATCTGTTTCTGGGCATCTTCGAACTCCTCATTCTGTTCCTTTATGTTCCACGTTGGTTAAATTTGAGAAAAGTTTTTGAGAGGCTCCAAGTGGTTTTAATATTTGCCCAACTCCCCATGTACACCATGTGAAATTGGATTCATGAAATGCAAAACAGAGGAGTGTCTTAAAGTAATGATTACCAACTATTCCAGCGGAGGAGAAGAAAGGGAGTTCAAATGCCGAGAGAGATTTCTTTCCCTACCAGCAAAGAAAAAGAACCATCCGACTTTGGGAGTAATGAGAGCAACAAAAAAATTAGGTTCTATAAATTGTTCCCTGAACAGGTTTCATTAACTCCCCTGCTTGCAAATTCTGATCATTCTTCAGATTCTCCTTTACACTTTCTCGATTTGATCCGGAGGGAAGAAATGAGGAAACCAATTTCGATGCCAAATGACTTTTTCAAATATACAATTACAATTCATTCAAATGATTTTCAGAGTTAGAGTTGATTCAAAGCTATGAATTTAATAAGCTTTTGATATGAATATGTATCAATTTTAATATTTAAAGTTAATTATTATATTTAAGTGGCAAATATTAAAACTTTTTCATTTATTTTTATTTTTAATAATTCCATAAAACATTGATAATATTTCTTGATATAATTAAAAGACAAATCATCTTATTTGGCTTTTCAAATCCAATTACATACTTATACTGGTCGAATTACTCAAGTACATAAATATTACAAATTATAAATATAGTATGTAATTAAATAAATATTGCACCACCTTATAATGATTCATAATTGATGATTATCAAGAGCGGCGGATCAAACTTTTAATATCATTAAAATATTATATGATAATTGAGGTTAACAAAATATAACCATTGATTAAAAATATTTTTGCATAATTATGTATTTAAAAACAATTGACAATTTGATGAGTTGAGAAAGAACAGTCAATAAGCTTTAAGCTTTTATTGCATATTTTATATGCCTTTTCGTGTACTTAATTAAATTTCCTTTATTATTTGATGAATATTAGCAAATAGTGCAATTGTTAGATTTTTCTCAACTATGTACATAATCGTATGTGCTTATCCAAATTACGTTTATATCGGGAAGAAAATTTTCTGCACTTTAAGGGTTCTTCACCTGTATAAATTCTATATGATTATCTAAATGCCCTTTCATTGTGAAAAATTTCTAACAATATTTATGTAGATTTACATACATAAATGGTTTTTCTTCATTGTGTTTTCTCATGTGTAAGTTTAAACTTGTTATAGTTATATGAATGGTATGAGGTTTTTGTATTGCAATGAATTTTATTCATCAAATGCATTCATTACAAGATTATTGCAAAGTATATTTAAAGATAAAATGGAAATCCAAGATCTTAACAAAGTGATTTTAATAAACTTCATTTTATATTGTATTTATAATTTTATTTTAATCTAATTTATTTTAAAACTAACGAGAACCCAATATTTCAACATTTAAGTATTTTTATTTTTTATAATGAGTTGAATATCTTTTATGGCTTAACTGATTTGATGACTCACTAGTGAGAATTCAATTTGTTCATTGTAATTTTTTTAAGAATTTAACCCAATAAGGGTGAATTATGTAAGTTTTTGTTTTGTTCAATTGTTTAACCAACTGAAGATACAATTGAAATAATTGTTTTTAATAAAGCTTGCCTATCTAAAATTTGTTTAATCATATCTTCAAAACCTGAAGAATAATTACCGGGATTTGCCAATAATTTAAAAGCTAAGCAATCTGATCGGGTCCACTGGAAATAAAAATAAATTTTCAATTAATGAATTAAGCATGAATTATTATAATTTTTTGAAAGATATATCAAAATTACTTACGTTTGCATTTGGTGGACAGAAGCATTTCTTTACTTTATAGTCACAATATGAACCAGGTCCTCCTCCATGATTGCAAGTGCAGTCTCCCAAACAAATGTTGTTGAAAAATTCTGATTCTGATTCAGTCGAACATTGACATCCATTCAAAGTACAATCTTTAGAGTTGTACAAAATAGTTCACGTACACCTGTAGCTGAAACGTTGTAATTATATTCGCAAATGCAATTTTGGTTTAAGTCGCATGCTCCATTTATAGCTCCATGGTTAGAAAAACAATCGTCTTTGCATGGTAAGGCAACTACGCTCAAATTTGATCCAGGTACAGGACAATTAAATGGAATTCCAGCTCCAAATCCACCTGCATTTGCTAAACAAAAAATATAAAACATGAAATCTTGATGAATAAAATGTCTATTGCCTATTAATAAATAATCTATTATAGTTTAATCCATAGCTTAATTACAAAGTATAAAAGTCATTGCTTGAACAATATTTAATTAAATATACATTTAAATACAGTTGTTAATAAAAAAAGCTTTTAATAAAAACGTCTTCCTTATTTTATTATATTATAATATTATAATATAATATAATATAATTATTATTATATAACTTATTTTAATTTCAAACAATTTAGCATTGTAATATTTAAATTTAAATTGGATTTTCTGGATATCATTTCTATTTGGTATAATAACTTTAATGATTTTATTTTGTACAATTCGTATAAATTTCTCATAAAATATTAATTACAGTTATAAAAAATAATTTTTTATAAAATAAGAATTGTGATAAGGTCATTTCAATTAAATTTAAAATTTACCTCCTGTAAGAAACAGGAAAAAACAGAATATGATTATTTTCTTCATTGAGATTTTTTAAATCTAACAAACAATTGAATGAAGTCTACAAATGTCTTGTTAATAAAAAAAAAGTTTCAAGAATTCGCAATCTGTGTTTTCGCTATTTATAATGAATCTCGAATTAAAAGATTAATTACTTTACCATGAGTGTTATATAACATTAGTAACTTATACATGTATATATATGTACATAAGCTGGATTTATGTTATTAACTTACTGGTAATGGATTTTTAAATTAAATACATCCAATTATCCAGTGGCGTATGCAAAGGAGCCAGTGGTGAATAAAAATTGATTTTAAAAAAAATTGGACTCGAATCGATTCAACCAGTCGAATATATTCGATTATTGGCTATAATTTTGATATTTTTTGTTAAAAATATTCGCTGGAACTTTTAAACGAACGTTTTGTTTAAATAGGTATATTATGATTTAGTCATTGAAATCTCTATTTGAGTTATTGACAATAAAGTACCTTTGATTCGGGACATTTGAGATTTACTATTTATACATATATAAGATATATATCAAAGAATTCAAATAATATATTCGAATAGGAAAATATTCGCTCAAATTACTTATGATGGTATTAGTAATTGTATTTATAATCATATTAGAATTCACAAAAACCCCTGAGAATTTTTAAAATTTCTCACAATGCTTATAACTTATAATAAAAATCAAAAGTGATTCTTTTATGAATACGTTTCATAGTAGTTAATTTTTTTATTAATAAATGCAAATAAATGCAAATTAAGTATTCGTAGCCTTATGACATTTTTTCATTCTTTTTTGGACTTGGATTTTTTAAATATCGTCTTTTGAATTGAGGTGCAAAAAGTTTTCGGTATTTTTCTGAACTCGTCCTCAGTTATTGAGCAATTTAAATTAATAACTTTATTGACTACAAACTACAACCTTCAATTTATGATTTTAATGTTAAAAATGCCAACTAATGGGGAAACATTTAAAATATTTTCCAAAATGGAATAATCAACGTTTTTTTAATTTTCAAACAACTCAATGACATGAAGTCTATCTATCTTCGAGTCCTCCTTGTGTATTGTAAACCAAAAAACCATTTTCTTATTCCATTTCTCCATCCGCTCTCTTCATGTCTTCCCCACCATTGTAAAAGATGGAAGAGGAAAGTAAAATGAGCAAAATACTATTCCAATATATCAAATCAACCATTTTTATTCACATCTTACAAGTACTGAATTTAAGTTTATCAGTATTTTATAGACGCATCTCTGCATCTTTTATATCCCATGCATCTTCTTGAATCCCATACATTTCACACATGTCCTTGTAAATGCAGAAAACACATGTTTGTAAATGAAGTCAACTTGAAAGTTATCTCCTCCCTCCGAAGATCTTGGTGATGGAAAGAATAATGTTTGGGGGAAGACTGAAGGGAAATCTCTCCATATGTTTGGATAAGAAAATGGTGCTGATGGAGAAAAAGGGTCGTAAGGGAAAGCAATAGAAAACTATTCAGGGGTTCGGAAATTCCCAATTCTCGCCCTTGTGCAAATCTTCGTAGCTGAAGGGGAGCATTGACGAGCTTTTATTACTACACAGATAGAGATAAGATGGACAGGCGAGTGGGGAAATACACTTTTGATAACATAATATCCCTCCAACCTTAATTGGTAATTCCATAAAACCCGAAAGTTACTTTCAGCTGTGAAATCACACATTTTTTGGACTTGGGAATATTATTTGAAGAATTATATGACCAGTTCATATAATTTCATATAACTTGAACAATCTTCGATACTTCACTTTGCTATTCATAGGTATACCCTTATTATCTAATTCTTTTTAATGCAGCTCTTTCTTTATAATGCCAATACTCAATATAAAGCTTAAAACGATTCTAATTCCACAATATAAAAATATAGTATATTCAAGTCTGTAGGAATACAAAATGCTTCAATAATATTAAAAGCGTATAAAATATGTATATCAGTAGATATTAGTTGAACATATAAGAAATAGCAATTTTCAAGGTTGGGCAATTTTCATATAAGAATATGTTAATACAATTATTTATTGTTTCGGCTAATTCTCAAAGTTCCCTAACTCAAACTCCCAGTGAAAACGAATCGGGAAAATGAAAGGTCAAAGGTCAATTTGAGAAAAGAGAAAGTTAACGGTTTATTTGAGAGACAAAAATTACACGACTGCTGGAGACAAAGAATAATAATTGAATGAATCATAAATGACAAATTTATAACAAACGAAAACTCCGTTACTTCCATGGCCCAAATCATGTATTTCCATAATATTAAAATACACGCCGATACATTTACTATGTGTTAAGTATTAAAAGTAACTTCTATCAGTACTCATATATGTACTTTGTACATTTGTATAAGTAGGTATAAGAATGGGATATATATGGATGATTATCGAGTGAGGAATATTGGAAATTGTATTATTGGAGGAGTCAGAAATAATCATCATATAATGACGTTGTAACTTGTAACGTTGAAATTCAATACCAACCTTCTGATGAGGGGAGATAAGTAAGTCGCAAAGCGGATTTCGTTTATATGCTCCATATATTGCATATCCATCCCTATTTTCCACGCATCAAAGTGTATTTAGAGAAGTGGGAATTGACTTTGACAGCATATGGCCACGAAGGTTTCCCTTTTCTTAAATACTTCAATCCAAAATGCTCCCTTTCTTCCACATCTTTGTGCATGTATTTGTAATAAATATTTAAACCGATCTGCATTATCTTACAATGTGCATTTGAGGTAAATACACAAAATCGGGAATTTCAATCCCCAACTTCAACTTGACAAGATATCCGCTTGTGTATTAAATACAGGAGCGAGCAAATAGGAAGAATTTCGAGGGTTTATTCATCTTTTGAATTTAATGTTTTATTAACGTAGTTTTAATAGACGCTCCCCCAATCTGGATATTCAGCCTTTGTCATCTAACAAGGAATCTCCTAAACCTTCACTAAAGACCCATCTTGAACCATAAAGAGCATAAATGCATTCTACTGGAAATGCGGGAAGTTTAAAGAAAGCTCAACTTGTGGTGCGCGTGAGAAAATTTTCAAATTGTGTAATTCCTCTCAAAGGACATAAATTTATTTCAATTTAATAAATTGATAATTTTATAATACGCACACACATAATATTTCATTGAGGATATTACTTTTCAAATTTATTGAAATTAAAAATTTAAGTACAAGTTGGTTTTATTTCATAGATCGAATTTCTCGCATGGCTTTTAGTACATACATGCTTATATATGGTATATATGTATCATCATTGATCAAATATGTTTGATAATTTAATTTGTAATATTTCAGCTATTATCAGATGAGAATCTACTAGGTATGTATGGGCACAAGTTAGAATGAATATTATATCTATACCAGTAGAAGTTCAATAAGGTCCCGAAAGCCTTTTGCATCATTGCTCGATGAAGTTTGAGGAGGTGAAAGGTCAAAAGGGATGTTGGAGAGATGTGGCGGATTGGCTCGGTGGCTCTTTGAGTTATCAAGTCACCGGAACACCTAAGCCCATTAAACACGCTGTTATTTTTTTATTCCTCGGTTGGTAAAGAAGAAAGGTCTAATTGGTCTTATCTTCTCCAGATACAAAATTCCTTCTTGGATCTCCGTGAGGGGAATTCAGCTCAGGAGATTTCTGTCGGAAAGTGTTGGGGGAAATTTCGCCATCCTGTCTATCTTTTCCCTACGGCTCCTTTCCTCTTATACAATTTTACTCCACTTTGCTGAATCACCAAGATCCCATATGACATATTAAATATATTTATATATCTTTGTATCGCTTACTCATTTAAGCCAATATTACTTAAAGTTAATAATTAACTGTAATATACCACTACATAAAATTTACTGATATATTAATTTCTATTTAAATATAGTACGACAATTATTAATACGATAATAATTATATATTTTCTTATATACAGTTGGTATATTTTTATAGATTATGTATAGATAATGTAAGTTTCATATTTTGTATCATAAATTTTATATTGAGTCATTAATCCCAACTCCACTCCCTGGTACACACCCACCTCTTTTTGTCGACCTCTGACTGTATTGATGTATTTTCTACTTCACTACTTCGAACGAATTTTGCGGAATATGGGGGGGGGGGGGGGGTGGTTCTGCGTATTTAATTAGACCTCTAATGAAGGATAACAACCCAATACATGTGAGGAAAATGAGAAGAAATTGCAAAAAATTTCTGTCCTTCGATTTTAGAAATCGATCAAGAAATTCTATTTAAATTTATTAACATTTCCATTGAAATTAAAAGAACACTCTACAAATTTTAAATAAACATATTTTAGATTAAATAAAAAAAACTCATTTTATTATTGTGTGAATTAAATATTTAACTAAATTTATGATTTTAACAGACAACAATGGCAAATGTTTTGTTAAATTGAATATTGTGATTTTGAAGAGAGCGATAATTTGAAAATTTCGTCAGGAGTCACTGGACCATCTAATTTAAACAATAAAAGATTATTTACAATTCTAAGTTCAAATTGAATTTCTTACCCAATTGGAAGAATTCTTCATTATTTGAATCTTTTCTTGCTGATGTAATTGCTTGTTTTAAAGCAAATACAACTGAAACTGATAAACATTGTGGAGGTTCCCCAGTGGCTGAATAAAAATTAAAAAATTATAATTCATTCTATTTAATCATTGAGATTTGGATATATTTGACCTTTTGACCGCAAAACACCAAGTGGATTCGGAACATTTTTCATTATAGTTATTCTCAAATCTTCTGGTATATCTTTTCCCATTGGTGGTTTATATGTCTGGAATTCCCAAAAATTGTAAAAAATTTTTTAATTATAATAATTTATAATTCATTTAATAATTAACACAAATTATAATTTAATGAAATACCCAAGTTCTGTTTGTAAGAAGTTTCCCAGTTTTTCCGCAATGAATTATTTTCTCCGTTGTCCAATTTCCATATCCCATCATTAAAGCTCCTTCAATTTGTCCAATATCAATTTCTGGGCTCAAACTTTTCCCAGCGTCTTCAATCACATCAGATCTCAAAATCTAAAATTATTTTAAAATTTAATTAATAATCTAATAAAATAATGCTTATTTTGATTGTATATTACAATATAATATTTATTAAATTATAAACTTCTTCATACTTTGTATTCCCCGGTCAAGATGTCAACTTCCACTTCAGTAACATTTACGCCCCAGACATCATAAGGCACAAGACCGTCTTTAGCGCTCATCCTTTATTTAAAATTTAAATCTTTAATTATAATTATAATAGTTTGAGCTTAATGAATTAATGATAAACTCTAATTAGGGGATTTTAAATACATATAAGAAGCCGTTAAATCCACATGTTCTTTATGACATTCTTCGAGGAGTTTTAGCCAATTTGGATGGTCAAGTTTGGATTTGACTTCTGACATTCTTTCAATCAAAATGTCACATGTCTTCATTGCCGCCTTCATTGCCGCCCAATAGAAAAATAGTAATTAAGTAAAACTTAAAATTTATAAAATATTTTTAATGTTAATTGAGCTAATTTGAATAAAACTAACATAACAGCAAAGTTCGCTTGTGGTTGCTCCGCCAGATAAAAAATTGCTTGCTCCTGTCAAATTATTTGTTGGTTTGATTTTGATCAAGTCGATTGGAATATTCAACTTGTAAGCAACGGTTTGTGCAACCTTATTGAAAATATTTTTATATAAATAATAACCAAATTAACTATCAATTTGAATTTATGAATATTTATTAATTTTGAGAATTTAAAATTTTAATAATAATATACTTTTGTGTTTATTCCTTGGCCCATTTCAATCCCTCCATGGGTAACACAAATTGTTCCATCACGGGGATAAATTGCAATAAACACAGTGAATCCAATTGCCAAATAATGACAAGGATATCTCATTGGCACGAGGGAAATTCCACGTTTGATCCACCTGTTTGTCTATAACAAAAAACCACCATTAATTACAATTAAACATTGTGGATATTTTCAGTTGTAAATATTAATTAAGTAGGTATATATTTATAATTATTATAATTATGGTTCAATTTATTTAGAACTTGATTGAAATTCTCCACAAATCGTTTTCTCGCATCAAAATCGTCATTTTTCAATTGTTTTACGATATCTGGAATGTAATTGGGCCCTTCGAAATTGACACCAATTGCAAAAATGGGATCTCCTTCTTTTATTAAATTTGCCATTCGAACTTCCAAAGGATCTTTTTTCAGCTCAAATGCAATGTGTTCCATTATGGTTTCAATCAATGCAACGCCTCGTGTACTTCCTACATAACAATTATTTGTTAATTGACAAAATATAATTTAATTGATTAAATATGATTTAATAACTTTTCTTATTTTGTTTAATACCAGGAGCTCTGCAATAAGTATTTGGAGCGGTATTTGTTGTTAAATTAGTTGGAGTGATATCCCAGTTTGTAGCTCCATAGCAACTTTGAGTTGAAAGCATTGCGAAAAGAGCCGTTGGTTCATTTGGATGGCAACCGGTGTCGCAGATTATATCACTTTTCAATTTTGTGATTCTTCCACTTTCATCGAAACCAACCTATTGTAAAATAATAATTTAATTTAGGCATTAGCTTAAATTGTGACAATAAACTATTTGTAAGCTTAATTATTTAAAAAATTAGTTTAATCTACATTTAATCATTTAATTGAATTTTAATTACCTCGTATTTGGTTAAGTAAGGATGGCGCTTCCCAATCAAATTCATATTAGTTTCCAAATCCAAAATGACCCTCACAGGTTTGCGAGTTTTAAAAGCTGCGACAGCTGCCGCGCACGCAACTTGAGACGCACGTGTTATTTTACTTCCATAGCCCCCGCCAATTCTCTTCACTTTTATGTTCAAACTAAAATATAATTTTTAAAATTCTTTAAAATTATCCTGCTTTATGGTAATTTTAAAATCCTATATTAATTAAATATTGCGTTAATAAACCTATTTTGCGGGATGTTTAAAACATTTGCTACGGTGACTTGTATTTGATCAATCCATTGAGTTGCTGAATAAATGTCATAGCCGTCTTCTGTTGGAATGCAAAGAGCTGATTGAGTTTCCATTTGGAAATGATATTGACTATTCATTTCCATCTCTCCAGTGATAACGCGGGTTGATTCAAATCCTCCAACAAATTCGCTCCTTTTAGTTTCCATTTTAAAATCTTGAAGGTTTCCTTCGGTTTCTGCTTTCAAAAGCGCAGCTTTTAGATGAATGATTGGTGCTTTAATGTTTTCATATTCAACTCGGACAAGTTTCGCGGCTTTACATGCAATTTCTTTATTTTCTGCGACGATCATTCCTAATGATTGGCCCGCGCATATAATCTTTTTTGTTGCAAATAACTAAATTAAAAATTAACATTAACCTTACTAATAATTTAATGTTAGTTAAGTTAGTTTTATTACTAATTACTATATAAAGCAATTATTACTTCTTCAGGCATTGACGGAATAAATGCCAATGTCATATAGTCGTTAACACCAGGAATGTCCTTTGCAGAAACGCATGCCACTACACCTGGAATTTTCTATTTCAAAAAATACGAAAAACCTTTTCATTTTATTCACAATTCAACATTAACATTTTTAATTAGTATAACTAAGCTATGATTAACTACTATTAACTATTATTACTAATTTACAAATTATTATAATTGCTTACAAGAGCATTCGTAAAATCTATTAATTTCAAATCTGCATTAGCAACTTGACTCAAAATAAAAACTCCAAAAAGTTCTCCAATTTCAGGATTAATGTCATTAAGATATTCAGCTTCTCCTATTCGACCATTTAGATTCAATTAATTATATCTATTTAATAGCATAATATCCTTAATTAAATATAATTAACCTGATGCTTGAATGAGTCCTTCTAATTTAGCAATTGGTTGATAAAGTGGAAAATCACTTTTTTCAATTTCATAACTTTGCTTTGCTCGCGTAACCAAATGTTCAAGATCGTTCCCAGCAGATTCAATTCTTTTGCTACATTTTGGCCCAAGAACGCCAACAACAAACTGGAATTATACAAATCGAATAAAACATAAAATATTACATGCGTGAAATTTAACTTTAACTTAATTTAATTTTATTTACTTACAGTTAACTAATAATGTTAAATTAATGTTAACCTTATAATATTTATGCTTTTTGTATAAAAATAATCATTTTTTATTTTGTATGGAATAACTTTGTAAAATAAAGATTGTGTGAGTCCTTTGAGAAATTCTTTAGATCCTTCATGTGGAAGCGTTTGTGGATTTACTTCTTTGTCAAGAACATCCAAAGCTCCCTTTAAGCATTTTTCATCTCCGAGGAATTTACCAACTAAATAAACTTCAGTTCCAGCTCCGTGAACCTAAAAGTGTAAAAATTAATTTATAACAATTTAAATTCTTAAAATCATACATTCCATAATTCCAGATTGTCAAAAGCATTATTATCATACAAAATTTGGATTAACGCCTCCATAAACAATTGATGGTTTTTCTCTAATGCTGAAATTCCTCTTGGGGTCCAATTTGAATAGAAATCCAGCGTTGACATAAGCATGCGAATTTTGATATCTCCGAGCAATCTAAAACAGAAAGAAAATATTTATAACAATAAATGTGCAATTAAGCCTTAATTAAGTTGTCATTGGGCGTTGGCGCTAGCATTTAAAACAAGGTGTCACAAAAATGACAAAAACGTATAATTGACGTAAAAAGAAAATTTAGAATTAAAATAAATTAAATTGACACCTTGAAGCTTCTAAAAAAATAATTTCCTTTCAAGCACGGCAATGCCAAACCAATGATGATTTTTCCATTCATGTCAAGATTTAGAAAATCTAAAAGTCCCATTGTTCTCGCTTGGCCAAATCCATAACCTATTTTTATACAATTACATTTATAAACGAATTAAAACCCCATTTTATTCAAATAATACATAAAGTGATTAAATACAATTATATAAATAAAATGAAATCTTTACCTTTCAATGTATAATAACAATAAAGTATTGTTTTGGTCAATTAATAAAATTAAGATTTTAATTTTACCAATTATGATCTTTGTTCCAATTGTTTCAAGCAGAGTGAAAACATCTGATGGAAATTCCCGATGCTGATGTTTAATCATCAAATTTCCGCCCAAAGTGGCCATCTTATTTAAATAAAGAAAGAATGAAAAATGGTTTAAATACTTATAGAAAATAAAAGTCAATAAAGAAATCATAAGTAAATATCTGTTTATATTTTTAAATATTGTCGTTACATTTCTAACTGGCGTATTCGCAACACGTTGAAGATGTTTTGCCATTGGAAGTGCATAAGAAAATCCATCCGTTTCAGATGCTTTTTTCAACAATTGGATTGCATTGGCCAAAGTGACACAAGAACCGAGATTTATCCCTTCAGCTTGGATCGAATTAAATGTGAGCTCACGGACGCTGCTGACATCAAGAAATGCTTTGCAATCTCCATTTAACGGATAAACACCTTTATGATTAAAAAATATTTAAGATTAAATAATATTTAAGATCAAATAATAATTAAATTAAATCTTTTATGAAATTTTGTAAAAATTGGAATATTTTTCACAATATCAGATTTTAACCTTTTCCGGTGTTTCCCGCCACAATCATAAAGTTCAAACGTGCTCGGGTAAATTCCTGTAAAGCTTTAAAAGCTTCTCCGAGATTTGTTGCTTTGACCCATTCTTCCCCACTTGTTAAAATGGACAAATGAAGACTTTCAACTTCTTCAGCTTCTTCACCAATTTCGCAATCTTCAAGGGAGATTTCTTCAATTTTTCCTTCTTCAATTTTAGAACATGCGCAAGATGAGGAACATGGCTATAAGGAGCGAAAGATGTTATTAAATTTAAACATTGTATTTATTTATTTTATTTATTTCATTGTATTCTTCCTATACGGCGATTTCCAAGTCATGAAAAACACGAGCCCATGGGATGATCATCACATAGGCTCGTTTTTACACAGTGGCGTAACTAAACGTCAGGTCCCTCTCCTTTCTCCCAGTAAATTATATTTGTGTTTTACATATTCCAGATGTTAACATCTCAATGCTTATTATTGGCTAGCCAAGCGATAACTTTATTTGGTAAACAATGGTCAACCATTGATATAAAATAAACCAATTTTCACCATGTGTTCCACCATATTAATAATCATAGGGAATAGTAAAACATGGTGAAAACTTGTTTATAGCAGTATCTCTGTTTCACCATTGTGTTGCAAATAAGGAAATACTAAGCAGTAAATGAAATCTGTTATTATAACATATTGTGTAAGAAACTCCGTAAAAGCTCCCCAATATACCATCGAGTTACGCTATTAAAGAGAGTCGAGGAAGGTAAGGGACCACCCATCAAGATTTCTAGATATCCTTGTTTTACATGGCTCTCCATAAGGAAATTTTAGTTTTTTGGCAGTTTTTGATTTTTAAAAAGTTTAATTGAAATTAAAATTTCTTGAAATTTTGGTCTTATATGGACATATACTTAATTGAGGATTAGAAAAAATATCAAATTCCTAGCTTAATTACTTCTATCTAAATATCATAAGTGGAAGTAGGTGTGCGATGATCATCCCATAGCTTAGTACATATGGTGTTAAAATGTTAAAATTCTTACTGAGAATTCTGCTGTTTTTCTTTTGAGCTCTTCACTTGCGTTGACTGCAAATGATTTGAATGCTTCTAATATTGGTCGATATCCCGTGCAACGACAAATGTTCCCATCTAAATTATCCTCAATTTCTTTGCATGTCATTTTCTTATTAGAAGACGCGAGACTAAAAACCGAAATAAATCATGAATGTTAAGATGATACATATAAATCTAAATGCATCAAAAATATATGAAAAATAAATTATATTGATCATTAATTAAAATCCTTACCTGTACATGCTCATGACCATTCCAGGTGAACAAAATCCACATTGACTCCCGCCAAATTTGACTAAGCGCTCTTGAATTGGATGATATCCTTTCGAACGATTTCCTAAGCTTTCAATAGTGAGAAATTCTTTTCCATCGCAAGATAAAGTTGGAATTAAACACTAAAAAATAATCATTATTAATATTAAAACTTGTCTTTAATTACTTAATTACTTATATGAAATAGCGTTAATTTATAAATAAAATACTTAATATTTATCTGAAAACAATTGAATTAAGTTTAAATGTACTTACTGAGTTGACAGCTTTAAATATATTTTGGTGTGTGATTGGACATTTAGATTTGAGTGTGACAACGCAAGCTCCGCAGCCTCCTTCTCTGCACATGAACTTTGTCCCTTTCAAACCCGCTTTGTCACGAATGAAATCAACCAGAAGGGAATTTGGATCAATTTCTTCATTTTCATTCACTTTGAATTCAATATATAAAAACATAAGCTTTTAATAAACATATTCAAATATGTGAATAAATATATTAATTATCAAGTTTATTGTATATGTGATATAAGAATATAACTGATATAAATACCCAAATAATATAGGTATTAAAAAACTTTAGATTTATAATCTTACCATTATATGATTTTCCATTGATTTTAAAATTAACTTTATTTCTTTTAACTTTTTCTGACCCAAATTCTTCCCTGCAATCCAAATTATAGAAATTTTAGTGAATGTTTAAAATTTAAAAATTTCAATGTTATAACATTAATGTTTAAAGTTGTTTAAGTATTTAAGTTTTAAATAGTCAAATTTATTCCTTACGATAAACTGCTATGTTCAGAACCCATATTGAAATTTGTGCAAATTCCTCGCAACTACTGAGAGATATTTTAAAATTTAGGTACTCAAATAAATTCAACAGTCTCCATTATTTGATGTTAAACATAATTGCGGCCATTAATTTAATATAAATGGATTTTTGGTGACAAGAATAATTATACTGATGGTGTCAACGTTTTAACCCATTCATTGTTTTGTGTAATTATTTATTACCTACTATAGTATTTTGGATTTCGATTTGGGAGTTTCTGTGAAACACGCATCTCAATCTCCTAGGATGTGTGTAACATTGTCATTCATTAGGTATTACTTTAATTCATTTATTTTATTTGCTTTAATTGCCTTATTTACTTAAAAACAATAAAAGTATAAACTAAATTTTATTAAAGTTATTTTGCAATTAAAATTCGAATCTTAAAATTACCTTCATATCAGGAATCATAATATTGACCTATTTAAATGAAAAAAATATCAATAATAATTTTCATGCCTAGAAATTCTTCATATACATAAGAAGTGACTATAGATCACTACTCACTTTTGAATATGTGCATTAAGCAAATACCTTTACATATTTATAAGTACAGATTACACAACTAACCTTACAAATGTATGTAATTAAAGTAGTTAATGTTCCTATTTATGCACATTATATGAATAATGGATTAATTATGCATCATCTATAAATGGTCATATGAATGTATTGTTGGCCAAATCAATGTTTAGATTTATTTGTCCAAATGGAGTTGATCATGAGGTGCAACGTAGCCCATGTCCGGATACAACTCTCTTCTTTGTGAGTTGTCCGAGCTTAATTCTCCTTCAAGGCTTCACAAATATAAAAATGTAAAAGTGTTGAAAATACATTAGCCATTATACACGAATTAATCTCTTACATGATAATGATTATTCCTATTTGTAATTAATTGCCATTTACAGTTGTCAACAAGGGATAATGGCCATTACAATCATTATAAAATTGATAATTTTTTAACTTTTATTTTAAACTAATTGACATAATAATGACATAATAATATATAAGACATAATATAAATTGAATTTGTCACAGAAGAGCCTTTCAACTCCTTTTCGCTCTTTAATTTCTCATTTCCACTTCAAAGCGTAAATAATCACTATAAATAATTAAATTTATTTATTTACCTATAATTACCGAGAATATATTTATACTTTATCTTAACACTCACATTGAACTAAAAATATTATAAAAAGAAACCGATTGTAAATTAATAACTCTAATATTTTTTTAACAGATACAATGAATCAAATTATCTTTTTTGGTATTTTCCTTGAGCGGAGTTTATGGTGGAATTTGGGTTTAATCATCACAAAATTTCTAAGGTAATAAAATCCCATTTACAATGTTTATGTAAGTTTATCAGTTGTAACCAAATAAAATTCCTGGGTGTTTTTATGTTCGACATAAATGTATAATGTTCAGTGTTAAAGTTAACTATAGTCAAGTATTATCTATAAATAGATAGTGATAATTTTTATGCTTATTATTAATTTATTAAATTAAACCAATCTTCTTTTTCCATTTACTTTGTTAGTGTTTTGTAAGGTCCAGTCGGAGGGAATAGTATATGATTATGGAGATCTTTTATTTCGACCTAATTTTTAATAACAGCCGAATAAACCTATAGGGTCATTCCATGAACTAAGGGAAGGATTTAAACCCGAAAATGTCTCACATTCTCCATCAAGGTTGATTCGCGTATATTCAACACTGTGGGTTAATTGACATTTAGATTAATTTCTCAGAAGGCCAAATTTAATCTTTTTTATGGTTATTTTATGTTTATCTATCATATTAAATAAATATTTGGGCAGGCGACTTCTGAGAAATAAGAAAATCCCATGCATTTTAGACGGAGGTCACGTGACGTGTCTCAATGTCTCATTTCCCTTAGTTCATGGAATGACCCTATAGTTACATTGTAAAGCTTTTCCAATTTTTTCTAAAGTAATGATTCTGATGAGATGTCTTTTTACCTTTGGGATGCGTATGGGAGAGTTTGTCACTATTGACATTTTATTCATTTCCGAAGATAACAGTGCAATTTTTCTTGGCACTTCTTATTCCAAATGAACAATTGCCAAATTAGTTTTTAATCATATCAAGACTGATGAATCAACTTTCACTTTATTTACTTTAAGAACCATTCAACTCTTCCGACCATATAAAATCTAAATTATATAAGGTGTTAACATACTTAATATTTATATGCGAATTCTTTGTCGTGTACAGTTGACAGCAAGGACAGGGACACTAATCATCATAAAATTCACCAATTTTTAACTTTAATTTAACAAAGGCAAGGTTAGCAAGGTTAAGACAATATATAAATATAAAATCAGTGGGAATTTGTCACAGAAGAGCCAGAAAAGTCTTCTAACTCATTTTCCCTCAATCTCTTTTCCTCATTACTACTTGTCTAAAAATGTAAATAATCATTAAAAAATTACTAAATTTATTTAATAATAATTTATTTACGTATTTAAAATAATCAAGAATAATATTAATTGTTATATATTAATCTTAATTTTAACACTCATAATAAAATTGAATTAAATCTAAATATTATTTTTCAACAGATATAATGAATCAAATTATCTTTTTGGTTCTTTCCCTGAGCGGAGTTTTAGGTGGAAATTTACTTGGGTTGAACCATGGAATTGATCATTTCGACTACAATCACCTCGGTTCTTTTTCTTCGCCATCATTTAGCCATTATGCACCAGGGATCAAAACCTATACATATTCTTCACGCCCAACATACTCATTCTCAAAATATAAAAAGAGTCCAATCTATTCAACCCATTTTATTTCAACTTCGGCGGCTGCGAGTGATCAAGTCCGTCCAGTTGTTAGAGGACATCGTCGTCCAGGTACACAATTTAATATTAAAAATATGGGATACGGGGGTGCGGCGCCTGCGAGTGGTCAAGTTCGTCCATTTGGTAGAGGACATAGTCGTCCAGATACACAAAGTATACCATTTTCGACGCCTGCGAGTGGTCAAGTCCGTCCAGATACAGAAAGTTTTATACCATTTTCGGCACCTGCGAGTAGTCAAGTCCGTCCAGATACAGATAGTTTTATACCATTTTCGGCGCCTGCGAGTGGTCAAGTCGGTCCAGATTCACAAAGTATTATACCATCTTCTGCGCCTTCGAGTGATCAAGTCCGTCCATTTGGTAGAAGACGTCGTACAGATACACAACGTAATATTAATGATATACGATTCGGGGGTGCGGCGCCTAGACCACCTAGGTGTGTGTGTCAATAAGTATATTCCTTGTACAATGTTTATGTTAGCTTAATGTTTAACATTTGAAAACAAAAAAAATCATTATTCAAAAATTTATATAAATGTTGTATTATCTAATACTCAAATTCCTCGTTTTCCTAATAGTGAAAACGGCCTGGGTCAAAGGTCAAATTAAAATGCGAGAGAATAAAAAGTGCGACTTTATTTGTCGGAAAATACAATCAATAATCATCATTTTTCATATTCATATTATAACAAAACATAGTAACACACTAAATAATACCATAGTCACAATTTATAATCATCCAATATTCATTTAGTAAACGTTATAACATCAGTCAATACACCGGGCCGGCGGTTCCGGCGGAACATAAACCAAAACAATTTATTCTTTTTTCACGTAGAGGACTAAACTCTGGTGACTGGTCGGATGTAGGTTCCGTTCCTGGTCCGCACCTTCACTGTCCGAACTGTTCCATCCGTTCCTGGGAACGTCTTCATCACTATGCCTTTGGGCCATGTGTTCCTTGGCATCTCAGGTCCATAGAGCAAGACCACGTCACCGATTTCCACTTCGGTCACCTTTCCGTGCCACTTTTGTCGCTTGTTGAGGGTCGGAATGCATTCGCGAGTCCAACGTTTCCAAAACGTATCAGCCAGTGCTTGTGTTCTTCGCCATCTCGTCCTATGGCACATGTCACCGTGGTCAAATGTACCCGGTTGTTTTTCACCAGCCGATGATCCCATGGAAAGTGGTTATTTTTAAATTAAGAATGATTAAAATCATTATTAAAGTTTTTAATCATTATTAATTTAAAAACAATTCGTACTCACTTACAATACTAATACTTAAGTATTACATCATTTCATTCTTGAATACATAAATACATATGTATTGACTGATGTTATAACGTTTACTAAATGAATATTGAAAGAAAATTGTTATTATTAACTTTTTTTTCATATTTCTGGAAATTAGAATTTTAATTAAAGAAATTTACTTGTTAATTTGCCGATTGCAAAGAATGACATTAAAATTGCATTTTCTATTAGACTGACATTCAAATTAAATATTTATTTATATAAAATAGTTTAATTAAGACCTTGGATTTCTTTATCTTAGAAATATGAGAGGAAAATCGTACTTATTCAAGAAATTGGTCGAAATTAGAATATAAATAAATTTTTATGCTTAAATTACAGTGAAATTGAAATTGAAGGAAAATTAAATTGTTAATATTTATAATTCCACTTCCTTATTAATTCCTATAAAATGTATAACAGAAGTCGTTAACACAACTTTTAATATTAAACGTTTAATACTTTTAATAAAATTATGCATATGATATTTTTAAAATCAGTGTTAATTAATTTTTATATTCTGCACACATTTTTCTCCTCGCAAGTATATATGCAATTACTTGCACAAGTGTGCAATTCAACAAAAGTAATCATCAATTCGATTGACGAAGAAACAATTTTATTAAATTGTTCTTCAAATTTAACGCCAATAAGATGGTTTGTAATTCCGGATATTGTAAGTTCTATTCCATGAATCTGTTGAAGATAGCAAGACAATTATTAATTAACCATTGTTAGTTAACGATTTATTAAGTTGATTATTATTTTTTTATAGAATATCGACATAAAATATAATATTTGTAATAAAATCGAATTTGATATATTTGATACAAATGATACATCAAAATATATTTATTCTTCGCTGTTACATTTCAATCCACTAGAAGATGAATTAGAAAATGTTACATTTTATTGTGAAGAACTAATGGAAAATAATTGTTCAACTGTTACAAAAAATATTTTTAATAATGGATTTTTCAATTCAATTGACATACCCATCAAAGGTTCATATAAATTTATTTATTTACAATTATAGTAGTAACTTTTTCGTATTTTTAAATATTAAAGAATTTTTATATTATTATATTTCAGATTTCAAGGCTGAGTATTTGAAAAATGAAATTGAGGATTGTCCGATAATATTTCATACATTTGTTTCACCATATCATTATAAAAGTCATTGTGTTATGGCAACAAATAATTTCAATGATTTTAAAAATGGAACTTCTTTTGACTTTGAAGAAGAAGAAATTGACATTTGTTCACATCCAGAATGTTCACGAATTGGCATTTATGGAATTCAGAAATTGGTAAATTCAAAATTCCAAAAATGACGCTTTGTATAATTAACGATTTTTTGTCAAAATTAATGATTTTTCAAATTTAGTCATCAAAATGTACCACGAGAGGAATTTATCCAGATTTAAGAGGGATTTGTGATGTAGACGAAAATATTTCGTGTAAGCAATCTTTTATAAATGAAAGAAAAGTTGCGCATTTTCAATATTGTACATTTAATGGGACCAAATATGAATCGCGCTTACTTTTAAACAATGTCAAAAATGAAAATATTGGTATTAATTAGAAATGAATTTTATTGATTTATTTTAATTAATTTAATTAATTTAATATTCTGAAAACTTTAATAATGAAATAAAATTTGGAATTTCTTTTAGTAAATAATACTTTGGAAGCCATTAAATTTGATATAAAGATTGACCTTAAGTTTTTGAAAGGACGTAGCCTTTCAGTTGCATGCAAATTAAATTATAAATTATCAAATAAAAACTCAGGATTAAATGGAATAATTGTTCAACTTAAGAATGGCTCAAAGGAAATTTATTATTCTAATGAAGGTATTTAACTATAATATTAAATATTTAATATTAATTAACAATTACCTAACTAAATTTAAACTTTATTACTTTAGTAATACCTCAATATGAAAATCCCCTATACTTGAATTTCGATTATCACAATGATGAATTCGAATATCATTTGTACAAACCAAGAGATTTATTTTCAAATGTTACATGTTTTTGTTTAATTTGGGATATTAATAAATTTATGTTCGTTACTAAAAATGTCATAATTGGAGGTAACAAAAATTAAAATAATTAAATCCCCATTAAAATTAATTTCATTTTCAAAATGAAATGTATGACAGATAAACCTTTAAGAAGAGAACCTGTAGAAATTGACAAAGCAAGAAATCTTAATAAAATTCCATTTCTACTAACTTTGAAAAAAGACATCAACACATCAAATTACGAATTTCACAAATACGAAATTGACCAAGAATTTGCTACAGACTTTTTAACGGATGATAGTAACCAGAAAATATTATTTGAATGTTATTCTCCACAACCACTCTTTTGGAGTTATTTCAAAGATACAAATTATTGTAAATAATTTCACCTTAAATAAATAAATAATCATTAATTAAATTTATCAAATAAATTAATTAAATATTATATATAAATTAATTAATTAAATTAGTATTACAAAATTAAATTGATTTTTAAATTCAAAGATTCTGAAATCGATGCTATGTATTATTACATTAAAACTAACGAAACGTCTTTTTACAAATCTTCCTTGAATTTCTCATATGAAGGAATTTATTATGAAACGTATTCAAAAAAGTACACATGCGCATCTTTGATTAATTCCGAAGAAGCAATTCAAGTTTTACTTCAACGCGACTCGAGATTATTATTGTCAAGATATAATATGCTTAGTTAATTAAAATTTATCATAAGAATAATTATACAC
This sequence comes from Neelides folsomi, assembly GCA_034687125.1. Taxonomy (NCBI): domain Eukaryota; kingdom Metazoa; phylum Arthropoda; class Collembola; order Neelipleona; family Neelidae; genus Neelides; species Neelides folsomi. The sequence goes on along the minus strand of JAQGBZ010000264.1, from coordinate 53,707 downwards.
CTAAAACTACAACTAAAATAATTATTAACCTTTTAATACAATTTATTTTAATTTTTTAATTCAAGGTGCAACAATTAACGAAGTTGAAATATCCAGTGAAACTGAAATCGATTATCTTAATGAAGATCTTTTCTGCAATCGTCCAATTGTGACAAATGAAAATATAAATTTTAATTGTGATAAGAAAACACTATCGAATACAAAAGAATGCTTAACGTTGAATGATTGCATTATTAAATTTTATTATTTGTTGGAACATGTTAGTTTTAAAATAAAAATAATTAAACAAAAAAGATAATTTAATGAATTTGAGGCTTTTTAAATGATTATGAAACTTCCTTGATTAAAATTTACTAATTTAAATTTGCTTATTTCTCAAATATAATTTTTAGCTAACGCATTGTGAAGATTATCAAAATTACACAACGGTTTTATCTTCTGTTCAAATTAAGTATAAAAGTGCTGGTTATTTTGTTGACTATTGTCAAGATGGGTCCACTAAGAAATTAAATTTTCTCATTTTTTCTCTTCCCAAATATTCAAATTACTGTATAGTATTTTTAACATTACTATTAATATCTTAATTAAAAATTAACTTTATTATTGATATTTTTATAAGGTTTTCTACATTTTTAGATAATCATTGGGATAAAATTGATATCAAACAAATGATGGAGTTATATATTCATGAAGATCAGGATTTAGTTTACACTTTAAACATTACATTCCAATGCATTTGGTCAAAATTAGTATTTTATGATGGGCCATTATTTATAAAATACGAATTTCTAAATGGAACAATAAAAGGTTTATTAAACGTTAAATACGAATTAAAGTTAAAACTTAACCTAACCTAATCTTAATTATTGATTCAAAATTGACATTTATATAGAAGAGAATGTTGAAGAATTTGTCCAATACAATCCAATTCAGAACGTTAATAGTGTAATTAAAACAAAAAAATTTGAATTAAAGGACAAAATTAAGAAGATTTCTTGTGAAGGATTATATTGGCTAAATAACGCCTTCTATAACAAATCATTAAATATAAAATTATCCGGTAATAAAAATATAATTTACAATCAACAATTATTTTCAAATAATTTCATTTTTCAGTTCCTGAAAAACCTTCATTTGAAGTTGATCATGAAGAATTGTTTATAAATAACGAATTGGACTTGTTTTGCAATAATACATTTGGAAATCCTAAACCAAAAATAGAATGGATTTACGGAATTATGGTTGAGATAATTTATAATAATTCGTTACATTAAATTTCATATTAATAATATTTAAAGTTATAACTTAAATAAAATTACAATTATTTGATATAGCATGATGCCATCAAAACAAATGATAAAATATTGAGAATTTCAAAAGAAGGTCGATATATTTGCAGAATGAGTAATCCATTTGGAACAGTCGAAAAGATTTTCGTTGTCAAATATAAAGGTAATAAAAACTAATTATACTAAAATGACTAAATAAATATAATTAAATCTTTAAAATAATTAAAATTTTAAACAATAACATGTTTCTAAATTTTAACTATTGATATATGTAGATCCAAACGAAGAAAAAACAAAAATCATTATTGGATCTATAGCTTCATTGATCTTATCTCTATTGTTGATCATCTTATTTTTATTTTACAAGTATAATGAAAACAAAAAAGCTTTAGTGAGATTTTTAACAGAAGAAGAAATCAAAGCATTTGAAGAAGGATTTGAATCTTTTAAAGATAATCAATATGTCAACACTGAAAATATTAAATATAATTTCTCATACGAAATTCCAAGAACAAAGATTAATATTGGTAACAAAACATTCAGCGGTAGCGGGTCATTACCTACATACTTTCAATGCGCAACCTACTTGGCGCTAAAAGTTGCGCAAGAATGGCGCGTTGCTAGTTTGCTAGCAATTAATTATTCTATAATGAAATAATTAATTATCTTTAACATAATTGTAATTAAGTTTAAACATTTAATTATTTTAGGAGATCAAATGTTAGGCCAAGGGTGTTTTGGTTATGTAATGAAAGGTTCTGTAGACTTAAAAGAAACAAATCAAGAAGTTGCCATTAAAATTGTTAAATCTGGAGTTGAATTGGTTCAAGTGAAATCTCTGCTCAATGAATTAAAATTGATGGCGTCTGTTGGAAAACACAAACATATTGTTTCCTTAGTTGCTGCCTGTACAGAAAATATCCGGGAGAGTAATTTTAATATTTTAACTAAATAATTCAATGCATATAAGGTTTAACGTTAAATATCCAATTAATTTTAATTAAAACAAAATAAACTTCCAGATGAAATATACGTAGCAGTTGAATTCTGTGAAAATGGATGCCTTTTGGATGTTTTGCGAAAAGGAAAATTGATTTGGAATGAAAGTGCATACGCAAATGTTTCACAAGAGGATTCAATTTATCAAAACTGTTTCGCGTGAGTTCAATTCGTTTTATCAATATTGGAAATTATAAATGGCAATTTTAAGAATATGACTAATGTTGATCAATTTAATAATTTATAAAAAAAATTAATGATTTAGAAATGAAAAGAACAATGAAGAGAATATGATAATTAAAACGTTACTTAAATGGTCAATTGAAATAGCTGAAGGAATGAAATATCTTGCTGAAAATAAAGTAAAAATTAAATTAAATTAAGAACACATTAATATAATTTAAATCTTTTAAGGATATTTTATATTTGATTATAAAACTTAAAATATTCAGGTGGTCCATTGTGATTTAGCAACACGGAACATTTTGCTTACATCTAAATATGAAGTTAAGATTTGTGACTTTGGTCTTTCAAGACAAATATTTGAAGAGATTAATTATATCAAAAAATCACAAGTAAAATTTTTAACTAGTCATAATAACTTGATATATGAAAACAGTAACATTGTTAAATAAGTTAAATGTATTGTTAAATTTACGTATAATGAACGTAGGGTCCGCTTCCTTGGAAATGGATGTCAATTGAAGCTTTGGAAACTTTAACTTTTTCTGAAAAGTCTGATGTTTGGTCATACGGAATTACTTTATGGGAAATGTTTTCAATGGGAAATGATCCTTATCCTGGATGTAATTGGAGTTTGGATTTTGTTAAAGGACTTAAAGATGGGATGAGAATGCACAAACCAAATTATTCAACAAATGAAATGTAATTTAACATTTATCAATTTTTCATTACATCCAATAATATCCCATAAATTTTAAATTTGTTTCATTAATCTTTATTGTTTATAAAGTAGATTATTTAATTTTAATTCAATCTAAATAATACAGATATAATTTAATGTTGGACTGTTGGAAAGATTCAGTTTACGATCGCCCACCATTTTTTGAAATATCAATTCGCGTTAAAAAAGAGTTGGAAAATTTTTCAAAGTAAATTGATTTTGAATATCTAATCACTAATCATGTATAATTTATTGTTAGAATAATATTATATTTAATTCCTAATTAATGTAGAGTAGAAAAAGTAGATCACTTAAGAAATGTAACTGAATAAAAAAGGAAATACACCATTGACATTTTTGTCTATTACATTTAATTAGCATCCCCTTATAACTATATATAAATTGTCCTTATGCAATTCTACTCAAAACTAGTAATGTTAAATAATAATATTACCGATAATGATAATAAATGATGCTTAAAAGCGACCAAATTGTAATTGTGCTAAATTGATTCTTTATTGAGATCTTTGAACTGCTCGAGTCTTTTAAGCCATTTGCCCCAATTTTTCTCCAAGATTGATGTGGAAAGAATAAAAGGATTCGCTGTTGATCCGTCTTTATAAACAACGACGATTAATCCTTGATTGATCTAAACAAAAAACAATAAAAGCGCTCTTATTAAATAAACTATAATAATAATTGTGTCAACAATAAACATTAATAAACAATAATTAAATGCAAGTACAACACAGTAAATAAATTTAATCATAAAATCCAATATTGAATCTTAAATTACTTGAAATGAATATTTTGGATCGTAATTGATGGCCCCGATGTAAGCAGCGATTTGGATCGGAGTGTCGTAAGTCATCGCAACGGAATTCTTCGCTCGCTCAGAAGTTTTCCAATCAATCAAAACAAGTTTATCTCTAATAACAAAATAATAAATTTAAAATTTAGCATAATTTACCTTCAAATTAAAACAATTGCATTTAATTTAATTTTAAAGCCAATTAAGCAAATTGCATAGCAATCATGAATAATTAGAAATATGTTAATTCATATTTTAATTATGATTAAAGTTTTAAATTCTCACCTGAAAAATCCTACACAATCGACAACCCCACAATAATTCAACTTTGGATGAACAACGTGACTTTCCAAAGCCACAACATTTTCAACTTGGCTCAAAATCCCCGTGCAGCTTTCCCAATGTCCAGAAATTCTCGGCGAAATTGTCAATGAAGATTCCTCGGTTCCGCTCAGAAAACATCGAATGTTGTGATGAAGTTCTTTACCACCGTCGAGTAAATCTAAACGAAATTAATTTAATTTAATAATTGCAATTTACAGATATTGGGACAATTGAAATAATAATTATTATTAAATGATAATTATAGTTTTAATTCTAATTATTTAAAATTAAAATTGAAATTATTCAAATCACCTTTTTTGTAAGCATGAAATCCATCAATTCCCAATTTGTCAATCATTCTCTTTTCCCATTTGAGTAAAGCTTCAGCTTGCTCTGGTGGCATCGTCGCTGAAAGGATTTTCGAAACGCTTGGCAATCGAGGCGAAGAATATTCAAAAGGATTGGAAATGATTAAATCCTTCCGATTCCATTTCAGCTGTTGTGAAGTAAAATTCAAAGATTCTCTTTCGGGATTTTCAATTGGCACTTTGAGAATATTTTTAATTGAATTTTCTTTATTAAATTCATTTAAAGGCACTTGATGGGAATTGTCATTAAATGAATTATTTTCATTAAATAAATTATTTTGATCTACGGGGATTTCATTATTATTTTGATAATTGTAAATTGACTGAGGTTCTGAATCTGGCAATGGAGGATTATTTACATGAAGTGAAAATTGTGGGTATTTTGAATGAATCGGATCTTTGGGAAATTTGGGGTCCCAGTTGTCTTTCACGATGTTGAGGAATTTCAATCTCGATGGGAAACTTTTGGTGTTCCATTCAGCTTCAGCTGTGTTGTCTTGTGGGACTTTGTTGAGGATTGGAATTTCTCCAAGGGCAATTTTCTCTTTGAAATCCTTCCTCATCCTTTTCATTCGCATGGCCTTTGACTCGGCGAGTTCTCCGTACAAAAGTTTTGCTTCGCGATATTGAGATTTTATTCGGTCCGCTGCTTTTGTCTTCTTCTTTGTGCAATAATTTCTCATTGTTGAAACAAGTGAAGAATTAAATGATCGCCGCATCGTTAATATCTGAAAAAGTAATAAATTTTTAATTAATTTCAATGTTCAATTTCGTTCGTGATCTTGAGTAAAATTAACAAATGAATGAATCAATAGTAATTGTAAGTTGAGATAAGTTGCTTATAATTAATAATAATTAAAGTATTAAAACCACAAAATAAATTACAAAGATATAAAATATATTTTGATTCGAATAATTACTCACCAATTTGTGTTATAATTAGGTGAAGTAATTATCATAAGTTTGTAAATGAAATAATAAACAATAGATTTAAAATTTAGAACTTTTAACAATAAATTTTAACTAAAAATAAAAGTTCAATCCAAATCAATAGTGCAATAACTGCAACATTAATATTAGTGCAAAAGTCGCAAGTCTCGCAAGCAAAAATATTTGGCGGACTTTTGAGCGAGCAATAGTGATAATATTCGATGTGCCCCTAAACCTTTAATACACTTGCACATCAAATATGTAATTCTATTTAAATATTATAATTATATTATGATGATGATTTATGATATACGTCTTTATCTCTCAATGTATAATTTATAAAATAATAATATATCAATAATATCCTATACGTTATCGTATACGTGGAATCGTAATCAATGACTCGATCCGTTTTTATTATGGAATTATGAAATGAAACTAAAAGGATTTATCTTTTTCTTGAGAATTATTTGTTATGATAAACTTATGAATGTGTATATTCATTTTGTTCATACATACATACAGATAACAGATACATATATGGAAGATATAAAATGAGTAAAGTTAAGTTTGTATTATATGTTTATTCACAAGATATAATAGGGAATAAATTCAAGAAAAGATCATGAAAGGTTAAATATGAGATTATCTTGGAAGTACTTTATGATCGAACTTTAAGTCTGTAATTATTACTTTATACAATTTTATTTGGTTTTAGGAATCAATGAATGCACATAGTTTTGCTTAGTCAAATAAAAACTTGTTGGTTATAAGTAATATTATCATATTACAAATTTTCATAAAATTTTCCGAATAAATCTAAAATGAAAATTTTATTATGGTTTTTTGGATTCGTCATTGTTTGTGTAAGATTGTGGAAACATTTATTATTTCGTTAGCGACACTTTTATGTTATATATATGTAAATTGGATTTGATTAATTGGGTTATTTAATTATAGAGAAGTCAAAATCGAGGAAGTCAAAATCGAGACTGTTATTGCAATTGTTATAGTCCATGGCAAAATGAAGTTATTAATAAACTGGTATTATATTATATGTCAATATATTTTATTAAAACTAATTAACGATATTTATATTGAACAAATGGCTTGTTTTTCATTAGAATTTTATAGGCAATTGGATCCAGTCCACGAATTCGACCCTAAACAGAATTTTAAATGAGGAATATCTTGTAAAAGCTAATTGTTAATAAAATAAATATTATATTATAAATATTTGAGTAATTTTTAATAATTTTTTGCAGAGATCTCGCGAATGCGAATTTACAAATGATTTGGATATGTTTAACATGACAATGGTAAAACATTTAAAATTGAATATATAACATACCTACATCATTACATAAAATACCATGTACTTATATTATGATCGATATAATTTTATTTTAGAAAAAATTGGATAAGATCAACAGGGAAATGTGTAAAAATACAAAATTGGCTGGTGATGAATTAGAAAAAAAATGTGTTGAGGGTTGGAAAGAAAATAATCCTGATTATGATACAAGTATGGGCGAAAGGTCCAAGCCCAATGGAATAAATTTACAAGATTTAGAATCAAATTTGAAATTAAATGTCAAAGAAGAAAGCGAATTAATAAAACGGTTAATTGAAAAGAAACAAATTGATTTAATTAAAACAATGAATGAAATTGTCATTGAACATGTTTCTCATTCAGTGACAGATGGAATTAATAATATTATTTTCAAAATTACCGAAGAATTAAAAATGGTAAAAACTGATATTTCGGACCTCAGAGGTTTACATGAAAATGAGAAGGAAATCAGAAAGGAAGAATTTGCAAAATCGGAACAATTCAATAAAAAATTATTTGAACGTAATTCACAAATGAAAGAAAAACTGGCCAAAATGGAAAAAACTGTAGAAAGAATTGAGTTCAAAAGTGAGATCGCTTTCGAAGAAGATTTCGAACGAGATGTTAGCGGGAATTATTCAAATAAATGGATTCAAATTTATTCCGATCTAACAAAAACTAACAATAACAATAGCGAAACTCCTTACGTAATTTATGAAGATTTTAAAGTCAATCGGATTAAATCAACGTTCAATTCCGGTAATTCTTATTTGAGCGAATCGATTCAAAATATGTATGCAACATTTCCGCCATTTTCCTTTAAAGGAAAATCTTTAATTTTTCAATACATTTTGAAATCTTATGAAGTTAATGATAAAAGGCGGACGTCTTTTAGTTTTTATGATTGCGAATCGAGATTTAAAACCAACACAACCACTGGGAATCCTTTGTTTCAATTTAACTACGGAAGGGGCGAAATTGTATTGTACAATTACAACGAAGATACCTATTTAACAAACGATGGAATTTCAAAATCCAAAAAGGGATTTGCTTTTAATGAAAACCAAGAAAAGAGAAATGACTCTTCTGGGCATACGCATGTCATAAAACTTGCGATTGACCAAGATGGGAAACAATTCGAATTTTTGATTGACAATGTTGTTAAAAAAAATTTGTTCCTTAGAGATCCGTTTTTTCCCAAAGAGTCTTTGTATTGTGGAATGATTTTCTGGACTTATAACAAAGTGGAAATTGACAACATTTTGTTAACCACAAGCAAAACATATGCAAATTTAAGGATGGATTAAAATTAGTTTTTTCCCTTAATAAAATTGAAAGGTTTATGAATAAATAAATATTTTAATTGAATTAGCACGAATGTATGTAATTTTAAAATGATGTGTTAATAAATTTTTAATTTGATTGTATGGCCGTGGTTTAATTACATAATTATATTTATCTATTATAATTTATGATTTCTTTTCTTAATTTGAAGTAAATAAGACTTCTTTAAACAAAGTCTTAATTTTTGAAATTTAACAATGCATATTTTCAATTTTTATTTTAATCTTTCAATTATTTCCCAGGTTTTAAATATATTTTCTTTGGTAATTAATAACGAGATTCAAAATGAATTTTCTGATAAAATTATCCATATTCCACTTGAAAATAAACTTATTGATAATTTAGAAAATATTTTTCCACACCTTTGGGCCAAACCAAAGTTCCATCAAACTTTTTTATATTAGACAGATATGAGAAAATATATATATCAATATGAAATATATCTTGAATTCAATTTTCCCGGCATGATTACATGATCAAAGAAAGAGAAGTTCGGGATTTGAAATCTTATAAAATGAGTTATTCCGATTATTATTTTATTAAATTCAATTTTAAATCCAGTTTTAATGAAAAGTTCAAATTCATTTTTGATTCTCTGTTTGCATCTGGAATATATAAAATGTGGGAAGAAGGAAATTTAATTATTGACTCCTTTTACAGTATGCAAAAAAATCTAATTCAGTTTAATAAAGCTAATAAATGGAATAGAATTAATTTTGATAAAATTAACACATTTAGAAGTTTACTTAAACCTCCTGTAACTTACAACCCAACATCTTTAATCATTCGAAAGTTTCTACCTGTTTTTATCATCGAATGTTCACTTTTGGCAATTTCATGTTTGATTTATCTTTAGGAATTATTATTCAATAACTTTTATTTAAAATTTATATTCAAAACTTTATTTCATCTATTGTTCACCATCAAAATCATTAAATGAAAAAATCCCACGAACAAATAAAATGAATATGTAATGTAATTCATTATTCATCATGGATAATTTTATGTAGCGATAAATATGATTAAAAACTCACATATTAACATTATTCGAATAAACATTTATTAATCATAATTTTACATTAAATAAATCACAAATTCTTTATAAGGAAAATTTTAATAAGCACTAACTATGCATTAACAAAATAACATAAAGTTATAAGTAGCGTAATATATGAAATTACTAATTAAGGATTCACATTACAATGAGTATATAAACAATATCTTTTTTTTTTCAAAAGTAAACACAATATATAAATCACATCATATAAATATAACTACATGTATATTCAGAATATATATCATAATCATAATAAATAGTAATTTGATAAACATATAGTGTTAATATTTATATACGTATAACTTTGTTTCATTAGACATAAATGATATAATGTTGAAGTAATAGATAATATTTACTTATATTTTATATAAGTATTTTTATAATATGAATGATAGGACGCAAAAGAGGTAAATTTGACAGTCAATTTGAAAGTGGCAAAGCAGCGTGAAAATTTGTCAATTCTTATTCAGAATCCGAAATGAGATCTTCTGTGAGGTCTGTGAAATTTTGTTCATCTGGTGACGGCGGACTTGTTGGAGAAATTGGTGAGATTTCGGCTAAAATTGTTAAACTTGCCGATCTCACAACACCCGAAGTTGAAGGAATTATTTCTTCACTTCCACTTTGATAATCCGTGGATTCCCCTGCAGATAAAAGTCGAGCTCTTTCGGTTCGAACTCCACCTGGATGTCTGTAAACTCGCTTTGATGGAATTACATTCTTCACTGTGCTCTCTAAAATTATAAAAATTTTAATTAATCAATATTAACCAATTTTAATTAATTTAATTAATTTTAACAAAATTTTAAATTTACTTTAATTAACTTCAGTTCTTTTTAACTTTATTAAGTATCAAGTTATTATTATTTAAATAAAGTTGAGTTTATTAATTAATATTTTCACTTACTAACAACTCCATAATGTTCTTCAAGATCTTTTCTCACATCGGAAACATCCCACATTTGACAAAAGCTTTCGCAACAATTAGGTTGATCTGCAGCTAAGTCAATGTAAGCCTTGTAGGAGAAAGCGTAATGATGGGCAATGGCCGCGAAAAACATTTCGATGCAAATTAAGAAATTTTGTAAACTTGAGGAAACATCTTTCACATCGGTTTTATCCGTCGTTCCAAATATTTGGTTTGTGATGACACCCGTGTTGACAAGAATTGAAATGGCAACTCCTTGGCTATTAAAATAATTATTAAATTAACTAACAACTAACAAGTGATGTAAATTGATTGTAAAAAATTGTAAGTGATAAAATTACTTAATTAAGTTCAAGAATCACTTTAATTTAATTGAACTTACAAGAATGAAAAGAAAACGACGGCTTTAATGCACAAGAATTTCCCTAAAGGTCTCATCGGCGCCAATTCATCTTTGCTTGCTTTGTAGAATAGAACTAAACAGTACATTGCTATTCCTTGCGAAATGTTATTTACTGCAATAATGTACGGGAAAGCAACATCGGCACGAAATTCATCTTCACCGTAAACTCCACACAATTCACAAATGCTGAAAATAACATTGATTAAGAAATCATGAATTTACATCATTCATTATAAATCATCTGTTTAAAAGCTAAATTGAAGTTAAATTGTTAAATTGAAGTTATTAGAGAATTAATTATTTGACTAAATTACAAAGTTTAACTTACAAAGCGATAGCGGTTGTAATTGGTCTAATGACTGTGTATTGAAGAATTCCATGTTTGCACTTGTGCACAAATTCCCTTCCCATTTCCCAATCCCGAATACAACAAAGTGGGAAAAGATGTTTCACTTGCTGCTTCAATTCCAACGTCGCTTCCAAATCCATTTCAGCATTCAAATAATTAAGGAGGAATTTCATAAAGTTGTAAATTACGTAGGCTTCATAAGTCTCGCGCAAACTATTAGCGAAGATCGAATACTGAGGAGCCAAAAGACCAAGCCACTGGAAATAAAAAAATATTAATTAATAAACATTCTGATCTTAATTAACTTAATTGCAAATTAAATAGTTAATTAACTTCAACAAGAGACAAATTGTCAAAAATATAAATAATTAACTTACGGCATCTAAAGCGTAAATTGGAACCATCCAAAGAATTCTGCAAAATAAATAATTAAATTAATTTTGTTAATTTTGTTAATATTTTAATTTTAATTAAAATTCTTTAATTTAATTTAACTATAAGAATGTAGTACCGTATGACGTGTTTTTGAAGATCCGGTTTTGTATAGTGAACGAGGTGCTGAGTGAGTTCGTAGAAATTGATAGGAAGAGCCATCAAAGCGAAAATTCCTACAAATTAAAATTATTTACTTTATTAAGCTTAATTTTTAATTTATAACCGTTAACTATTTAAACATTGAATTGGACTGACTTTAACATTGGACTGACATTTGACATTGAACTGATATTTAAAATTGGATTTTTTATTTAATTGTTAATTTGAACCTCCGATGAGAATTGTCCTTTGCTGATTGTTACATTCAGTCCCAAAGCAGTTAATGACAAGAAATGGCAAAAGTCCGATTAAGATAATGATGTAGCCTAATATTACAAAAGGGCGAATCCAAAGTCTCCACCTGAAATTAATTAAAATCAGTCTTAATTCCGATTAAACATTTTTAATAAATGTATTAAAACAATTAAAAATAAAAATAAATATTTAATGTTAATGTTTATAAAAAAAGTTCATTCACTTTCAACTGACCGGTGAAAAGTGAATCATGTTAATTGACCGGGGAATAGAATTTCATGTCACCAGAAAATTATTAGTACATTTAAATGTAACTAAATATCGGTTTATTTTAACTTCAAATAACTAATCAAGTAACATGATTCAATTTTCACCGGCCAGTTGAGAGTGAATCAACTATAATTAACAATTGCTTGTAATTGTCCTAACCTCATAAATAAATTGCACCACCATTCTCCCATTTTGAACATACAATCGTCACAGGAACTCATTTTCACTTTGACTAAATCGATAATCTTCGAATCCAACTAAAAAACCCGACGATCCGACGATTTTAAATGGCAATTAAATTGTTCTTAGATTCATCGTCAATGTTGAACCAAATGTCGGGAATTTCCATTCGAATCAAAAACACTTCACGATGTCCGACGTTGATATGAAAAGTTTGAATGTTTTTTGAGAAGTTTGGTTTGTAATAAATTTGAACATTTAATTTCACAAAGATTGTTACAAAATTAATACTTTTCCATTTGTGACTCCAAACCGATTTTGACTTTTGAGAAATTTTATCACAGTGACCATAATTGTAAAAATGAATTAAATTAAATTGGTTAATTGTGACTAATTAAGTTAAATTATCAAAGGAAATTATTTTAAATTAAGCGAATAAGTTTAAGAACCAATTAAGGTTGGTTTAATAATTAAGCTTTAATTGGAAGAAATAAAAATAAAAGGGTCGGAGCTTGAATTATTCATCGAGTCACATTTCTGTTATCGTAATTAGAATAAAGATAAAACGAATAATCAGTCGTTGGTTAACATTTGTGACAATGAGTATTCACAGGATGTGGGAAACAAATTAATATATGGAACACAAATCTAATGGTTAGTTAAGAAATTAACATTTGCGAAAATATGGGAAGTTTAATGTTAATAAATTAAAGGGCAAACCTTGAATTTGAACTTGGTTTTGAACCATCGCTTACTTTAAGCTTATGCTTTCTTTAATTAATCGCAATGCCCATATGGAACTTCAATGTATCAAATTAAATAAACAAAAATCGTCTGTACAAAACATTTATTAAAAATTAACATAATTAATAATTAACTATACAGGGTGGGCCGAAAACACATTATTTAAAAAAGATAGCAATTTATGGATCCTGTACAGGGTGAATTAAAAGTTGCTTTCTTTTTTAAATAAACAATCGTATAAAAAAGAAAGCAACTAATGGCCCACCCTGTACAATGGACTATAAGCGTCAATAATTTAAATTTAATTTATAATATTTTTATTCCCATTTATTTCTTTAAGTTTATTATGAAGACAAAAAATATCAGAAATTAAAGTTTTTTCATGTTCCAAATGAATAAAAATTCCTGTAAATTCTTCCTTTGTTAGATTTTCCGTTCGGTTTGATTCGCACCATTTGATCCAATAATCTTTTTGACCATAGAAATGAGCGTTGTCCAATTGATACAAATTGATTGCCTCGTTGTGAACAAGTTCGTAATATTCGCGAAGTAATCCAGTAAAGAAAACATCTTCGGTCCAAAAGAACGGAATGGAATTCCTTACTGAATATTCGGCAAATAACGCTTTTCTGGTTGAAATAGATGCGGGACCCAAACAGAAATCTGGGAAATAATATCTTGAATATTCTTCATTGGAAACATAATGTTTACTTTCTGGATCGCGAATCGGTTTATCTCTTGAATAAATCCAACAACCGAAATGACCAATCGACTCATTTTTAATTTGTGGCTCCATGTGGGAAATAAATTTAATCATTTTAAATATGTCAGGAAAAACGTCATCGTCAATCTGTTTATAAAGTTAAATATATTAATTAATTAATTATTTGTAATTATTATTTATAATTGAGAATTGATTTTAATATTTGTATTTTAGTATAAATGTCTAATTAATGAGTTAATTTCAGTTAATAACCTTTAATATGTATTTAGCATTTGGACAATGATCAATTATCCATTTAAAACTTAAAAGTCTTTTATAAGACAAATTCTTATAAGTGTCAATGAAATTTCCAACAATTAAATCTTGGTATTCAAAATTTTCTTTAATTAATTTCTCGTCAATTGTCGAATTTTCTGATTCTCCAATTAAAAACACATTGGAGAAAATGAAGTTTTTGTAAATTAAAGTTTTTCCCCATGTTTTTCTTATTGCTTGACGCATTTCAAAATCTTTACTTTGGACAAATTGTGTTGAGATAATTAATGTGCGATTTGGTAATTTGTCTCTACATTGCGGAATATTCCCATTCAGAATTATTTTAACTTCAAAACTTCCGCTCTTGTTCTTTTTAACGAGTTTGTCAATTTTTAATTGATATTCAAGGTTCTGGAAGTATTTTGAATGCGAGAATAAAAATGTGACAATACAAATGCCAGCAATTGCAATTAGCTGAAATTATACGAAAGATTATTCTTATTATATATTGAAATAATGATTAAATTTTTTATTTAACTAATTGTGTTAATTTGTTAATTACCATTTTTCTATTAGACAAACTCTGCATGATAAAATTGTATATTATCAATAAGTATATGCTATGTGTCTGTAATATATTCAATTCAGAGAGACATTGAAATATATGATTCTGGAAATTTTCGTTGTTCTCTCAATGGGTTTATTAATAAAATTATAATCAGCTTAAAGTGACCTTTTTACTAAAATACTTTTTTATTCAATTCAATTCAAGGGTTTCATTTTAGGGCTTTTTTCAGCAACAATAGCATTACATTATAAAGGAAAATTAATAAATAATAATAAATAAATTATTTATTCAGATTGGAGAAATTACAATTGGATATAACCATGCATGGGTGAATACTTTAAAAAATGTATTCGAATATTGAATAGCGAATACCTCATTTTTAAAAATAGTATTTGAATACAAATATGAATATTTTTAACAAATGTATTCAAGACTGAATACAAGTACAGTATTCAGAATACTTTAAGAGTATTAAATACATTAAAATATTGAGAATAATTTTCAAAACGAAAGTTAGAAAAAATGACAATTTAATTTTGTTTAAATTTGTAATTACAAATTTGACATATGAAATATAATGTAATAATAAAAAATAAATAATACTCACAAAGTTCATACACTTAAATTAGGAATGTTTTCTTAAAAACTTGATACATTTGATTTTGTTATTAATTATATTTAATTATTAAATATTAGCCTTCATTTATTTCCGTTAACATTTCAGCAATTCGGTCTTAGCTATGAGTTCCTTTGAATCTTCTCAGAGCTAAACTTCTCATCAATCTAAAAATTATTTATTTTAATTTTAATTTTTTAAATTATAAATGTGGTAATTTAAGTTTAATATAATAAATTATTTATTTTGCATATTTTAATTCATGGAATGTCGCCACCTCTCGTTTTAATAATATTCAAACAATAATTAATAATGTATTCGAAAGTATTCAATACTCTACATGTATTCGTGAATACAAAAATACAAGCGTCTACGAAAGTATTCGAATACCGAATACATATTTCTCGAAGAGTATCCAATACAGAATACGTATTAAGTATTCGTATTCAGTATTCGAGTATTCGAATACCGCCCATGCATGGATATAACAATCACAAGTTTAGATATTGGAATAAACATTATGAAACAAATATATCAGGATGTTGATAATAATTTATTTCTTTTTTAATCATCATTACAATCATATTAATTTTTTGTGTTAAATACCATTTTTCTATTAGACAAACTCTGTATGATGAAATATAGTTTATTAACGATAAGCATGAAATGGCATATGAGTAATGTATTCAATTCAGAGAGACATTGAAATAAAGATTCTGGGAATTTTCGTTTCTCCTCTCAATGGGTTAATTTATTATTAAAATTATAATCCTCTTATTTAAAACTTAAAGTGACCTTTTGATTAAAATACTTTTTATGTCTCCTTTTCTCTTAAAAGTTAACCCTTTAAAGCATTATTTTACTTTATATGAAGAAATCGTAATTTTAGTATCAATAATCATTCCATGAATTTTATCTGTCCAAATTTATTTGGCATAGTACAAGTTAATGATTAATGAGTATAAGTGATCGTTGAAATAAGATTTTTAATTAAATAATCATTTTTCATTTTCAATAACTGAAAATCACCTACCATGTATTGCTAATTGTATTATACTTAATAAAGTGTGAATTATTAACAAAATTTAACAATCGATACCTTATGATAATTTTAGAATGAATCAACTATAGTTCATTCCAATAAGCAAAGTGTCCGAGTTTTAAAATTCGCAGAAAAATTTACATAGGGTAACAATGTAAATTTTTAAAACTTGAACTTATATTACCTCCCTCATGCCTTATAAAATTAATAAGAATAAATTCCTGTTTGTTAAAAAGTTATTTCATAATTACAGGAGTGTCGTAATCATTTGAATTTCAGTTTAGTTTAACTTTGGCTGTGGCACAATAATCAAATAATTGTGTATATAAGATAGGTTAGATACATAGTAGGTTATATGTATTTTATGTATTATATTAAATAAAAACAGAATAAATTCATTATGGTTTCATGATAAATGCGAATAAATTTTCCCGGTGGTTTCAACATATTTAAATTGATTTAAAAATAATAAGGTCTGGATTGGATTGGATCATTTTTATTTATTTGAGATGTAATAGTATTTGATGTTACACGATCTTACACAGTTATTATATCTCATCGGTGTTAGAATCACGAGTTATAAATTTGATTACTTGTTTAATTAATTATATTTTAAATACAGTTATTAACAATTTCTTTGATTTAACTTTTTAAAAGTTTATTTTTCTAAAGACTTGATGGCCGAAATTACCCCCAATGACATTCTTAGCATTTCCATGCCAATCAGTTTTCTGTTTATTATTGTCCTTATTAATGTTCTTATAAGGATATGCAAATACGAATGTAAATATCAAAAAAGAATTAACGAAAATTTATATCAAAATTCAAGAGGTTCTTTTTCTTTTTAAAATTATTGGCTCAAAATTGAAAAAAAAACCAAAATTTTTGGTCAATTTTAACTTTTAACTGTTTTACACTTGATAGTCAATGTCGAGATGTCTCAGAATACAAACAGTTCAATGAATAATGAAATCGATTTCAATTCTCCCCAGAGGTGTCCGAATTTTTCTAATTTAAATATGCGAACAAATCCCATAAACATTTTAAATGAACAAAGGACAATTTGCGAAGCGTCTTTATATCCACGGAGGCCCAACTTTAATACAAGTAATACCCGCAAATGAATTAACTTCAATGAGAAATTCTTATCTTAATAACTTAACTCATTTTTAACTTTATTTAATTCCTTTAATTTGATTTCTTAAATTCTTAATTATGAAGTTTTAAATTAAAGGTAATGTTTTTATTTATATACAGAGTGGGAAGATCCTCCACCTCCTTATCCTGGAACAATTCATCATATATGAAAAATAATTCAAAAAGCGAACAGAATATAATACAAGTATTTATATGATAATTATCAATATCTTTGATATTACATTAAACATTATTGAATAAAACCGTTGCCGTTCATAATTCTACATCTGTTATTTTCTTGTATTTATGTAATTTAAAATTGTTAAGACTGATAAAGGCAAATATTTTATCATTCAAGGTGACAATGTTAAATACGTTTTGTTATATCCACAAGCATTAGCGATAAAATGAATCATCCTTTTATTATGTAGATTATAATATCTGAAAATTTCTATAGTTATATGTATATCAGAAATACCATACACAATGTGAAGAATATGATAATGAGAACTCTATGCCAAAATAATAAATTTGTATGCTATTCAATAAGATATGATTTGAATTGTTTTGCCCTATTTGGACGTCATATTTTATCGCCGAATGATTTACAGTTAACATTCAATTATTTCAATTATTCGAACATTTGATGCTTCAATTAAAATTGAATCCAGATTGAAGTACGTCAGGAAATATTATTTTCATTTTATTTGAAACATTTAGCATTTCTGCTTACTGTTTATTATAATTAAATCCAATACTGTTTTCACTCTAATTGTTATTAGTTCAAATTTGGAATTAAATGAGATTATAATTAATAATGAATACTGCATATGACATTGTGATAATTATAAGTACCATTTTGTTCTTCGCTTTGACAATTTATTTCATTTATAAATTCTTCTTTGGTAGAATGAGAACTGACAGTCTTGAAGATACTGGAGGACCACAACGTTCAATAGGTAAAATATTAATTAGAATAATTAATAGAAACAAGTTTTAAATTAAATTTATTAACTTAACTTTATTTTATTTAATGAAAGTGATTAATGAATTAATGATGAATCATTTTAATGCACTTTAGGAAATGTGATAATTTATGAGAGCAATCGAGATAGTGCATTTGAAATGAATCGCCAGCGGCAACCAGGATGGAGTATTGTTCATGACGCACGAATTACAAATACAAACGAGAATTCAAGAGGAATTGGAGTCATTTCTGCACAAGAAAGTTATTATATTGTAAATCAAAATTATAATCCAAGATTTGCATCAACACACAGTTGGGTCCAGAATTCTCAAAGAGGTTCATTTTATATTCAAAATCCAATATGTGATGACAATAATTTTATAATTAAATTATGATTAAATTATTATTAAAATAATATTTAGTTCATGAAGATCCGCCGCCTCCATATCCGGGAAACCCAAGGGCTGTATCCTGAATATTAGTAGGGATAATAAAATATGTATATTATGGATTAGGAATTCTTAATTTTTTTATTATAGTTGATTAAAACACTTTTTTATCATTATTAGTCCTTTTTAAATCTTTGAATAGCGATCCACAATTAATTTGTGCATTTTTATGAAAATTGAATAGAAAATTTCTGGGATTCTATTATTTTCAATTTTTAAGGGTTAGATTTAAAAAAAGGTCTAGGGAACTTATGCTACGAGGACAATAACAACCTTATGTGTTAATATTGTTATGCTGGAATAATTCCACTCGGCTCCGAACGTTTCGCATCTGCACTACAATTGACCGATATAACATTACATGTATACTGACACATGCTCAAATCAAAATTTAGTCCTAATTGACAATAATCCAACGACCCAACAGTTGACAATTTTCTCTATTCTGTTCCTTATTTTCATGCACTTGTCCATGCATAATATTTATATAAATACTTTCATTTTACAATTAATAATAGGTAGTAGAAGAATCTCCATCATTGGATGTGGTTCCTCATTCTGAACAATTTGAGGTGGATTGATAGAAAAAAATGCAATTTAAAATTACCCGCTGAACAAGTATAATCGTAATCGTACATAATTTCCACTGATGGGTCATTCATAGCCACACAATGGCGAGTTCTCGTAATTTCGTAATCAATTGGATTTGTCAAATTAATCAAATACAGGACTGTGAATCTAAAAGTCTGACCAACACCATAATAGCTTTCAGGAAATTCATTTGTGGAGCGTAAATTTATATTCTCATAAAATCAGTCATATCTTCAGCCCACATCCCCAGCCCACCACGTCGCTCCAGATGAAACTCATTTCGCATATATACGTCAAGAGATATGACAATTAGAAGTGTTTAGCGATTTTTCAATTTTATTTAAAATAATGTTTAAAAGGCCAAAAGTTGGTAAGATGGAAAAAGTCGAGTGAATGAGAAAAAAATAATTTTCCACTCTTATATATTGCTATCTGAAAGGCGAAATTTAAAAATAACAATTAAATCCGACTATTTTGATTTATTGTTTAACTAAAATTTTAAAATTATTTTTGTCTAACAAGTGTCTTTTGTAAGTTCGATAATAAAAAATAAAACTTTTAAGCTTATTGTTAGCTTATGAAGATTAATAAATTCTTAAGAAATGGGAAATTGCATTTAATTTTTATTTCATTTCATATTATATGTTCACATATTATTACATTATATTTCATAATAATTACTTAAATTAAACTTTAATAATCATTTTCCCAGTATTTTCTCCAGTGAAAAGATTTATGAAAGCTGTTGGCATATTTTCAAACCCATCAACAACAGTTTCGTTCACAGCAACCTTTTTCTATGAAAAAAAGTCAAAATCATTATTTAAATGAAAATCAAATGAAAACCCCATTTAGTTAATTAACACTAAAATTGAACCTCAAGAATCCAATCGCGTATTTGATTGAGTCCATTGAACCATTCGGACATCCAACGAGTTACGACAAATCCTTCAATTCGAATGTTCTTGTAAATCAAATTACCGTAATCCATCGGAACTATTTTAAAACATAAATTAGATCATTAATTGCATAAAAAGATTAAATAAGTAATAAGATAAATTAATAACACAAGATTAAAATTATAAATTTAAATTACCAAGTGGAGTTTCGGTCGATTCACGATTGTAAGTTGAAATCGCACCACAAAGAGCAACTCGGCCCAAATTGTTCATTTTCTTGATCACTTCATTTGTGAATTCTCCGCCAACCTAATGTAATTAAAATAACATAACATATGATATAATTAATACTACATTTATATTTAAATCAAGGATTAAAATAAACAGTTCAAATAGAAAAAGCCAATTAATAATTTTAGCATATTTACATTATCAAAATAATAGTCGACTCCATTAGGCGCCGCTTGAGTCAAAGTTTCGGCCAATTTGGTTTTTTTGTAATTGAACGCGTAATCAAAACCCAAATCTTTGAGCCACTTCACTTTATCGTCTGTTCCCGCGTAGCCAATCACTCGGCAGCCTTTGAATAGAATAAGTTTCAAAATCCTAAGTGTATTTAAAGTGCATATGCATGATAAAATAATTAATTAACCATATATGCAATTCAACATTACATATTAAAATTTGGAGTTAATTGCTATTCCCAATAAATACCATTAATTTTCCCCATCTGTCCAACAAGACTTCCAACAGCGCCTGTAAGATTACACAATTTAAATGAGAAATTACATATACGAGTTAACTCGTAGTTAAATTTATTTAATTAAATAGTATTTAAAATGATAATCACCAGCTGCTGCCGAAACGACAAGAGTTTTTCCTTGAGACATTTCCAATACTTTAGAAACTCCGAAAAACGCCGTATTACTAATAATTAATAAAATTTAAATTATTAACTGTATTAAGCATTAACTAAATGTTAAATAATGTGAATTTGGAAATAAAAGATGGATTATTTGATGGTTGAATGATCATTTTTACACGTATTTGAATTACCCGGGCATTCCCATTGATCCAAGCCTATTCAAAAAAATAAATCGAATTAAACATGAAAATGTCTATTATGTAGTCATAGTTAAATATAATTATTTTAATTATTTTCATACGCATAAGAATCTGGAAGTCCTTTCATTTCTGGTAAAGGATACAAAGTGCCAAAATGTCTTTGGGCTTTTGATTCCGGTGGAGCGTAAATTGTCAAATCTCTCCATCCGAAATATCCAACAACTTGAGAATTGGCAGGGAAATCTTTGTGTTTGCTGCTCAAAACTCTGAAAAGTAAATTAAACAATCATTTTGATCGCTTTAAAATTTGCCAATGTGTGTAATTTCTATTGAATTTGATTAAAAGAATGAAAGTTGTTAAATTAATATCAATTATTTAATAAAATTTTACCTGGCCACTTGTGATCCGATGAGAGTATCTCCACTATATGAAATATTCAAAATCATAAATGTCTTTATAACTATTATAAATAAATTAAACATAAATTTATACTTTATTAAGATAATGATAATTGGAAAATTAATAAATATTTTTAAACTTACGGCTTTAATTTTCCTGATGCTCCTCTCATGTAAGGATCGACTGTGAGAAATTCAGCTTTACAGAGGATTTCTATTGAGAAATTATTAATTAATTAATTATGATATTAAATGTATATTTTATTTTAAAGATTAAGGCTCTATAATGCTGAAGAAAATAGTTAGAATTTGTATTTTACCTCCATCTTTCAATTCGGGAAGTGTTTCTTCCACAATCTTGAAATTAGACAAAGTCGGAGTGCCCTGAAATTTTAAATTTTAATATTATTTGTGTAAAAGTTTCATTCACATCGCATTAAAAACATTTAAAATAAATATATTATATCCAAGATCGAACAATGAAGGGGTTATATATTTTATTATGATTGTTATAAATGTTATAAAACATAATAAAAATGTATTTTTATAATAATGGTTAAAATAAATGTGAAATAATAAATGTACCTTGAAGGGAGCGACAAGAACAATTTTCCTTGCAATTTTACTCATTTTGACTTAAAGTTGGTTCAATTGATGAGTTGTCTATCAATTAGAATAATTGAAATAAATTTAGAATCTATTCATTATATATGTTTAATTCCATTAAGGTTTCAAGTTTATTTCTTATCGGTGCGCCCTTGAAACTTTTCATTTAAACTCTTGTAGACTCGTCATAAATATAAAAATATCATTGTGCCTATGCACATGTTTATATTTACTTTGCTTTTACACTATGCATATATTTTTACAGGTATAAGTAGATAAACATTGTGTGTGTATTTTGTATAAGTGTCAAATGTATAAACTTCATATACTTTGTAGGTAAGGTACATAATTAATAATTATATAAAATTAACATACATAGTCTTATGGATAAATTGTATAGATTGTAAGTACTGTCATTTCTGCCATATGAGTATTTATCATTATTATTTTTATGCATCAATTAAACAATTTTGGAAGTTTAAGATAATACGTACATATTCTTTTTTTATTAACAATAGGTGAATTATCAAAAAAAAAGTAAATCACGATATGCAATAATTAAACTAACAATATAATAAGTAAATGAGAATTAAACTTACTTTTACGCAAATACTATTTTATTTGAAGAATTTCTTTAAATTAAATTACAATATATTATAATTTGAACATTACTATACCATATTTAGTTAATTTACTGCAATTAAGTAATTATTATTAATTATACTACCGCTATGCAACATATATTCATGTATCTATTTAAGTACTTATGTAATTACGTATTCTTAATTCTTACTATATTGTATGTATCTGTATATTTTACAAACCTTGAATTTCTACTACATAATTAATTTATTAATTTGTAGTTTATGGATTTTAAAGGAATTTTAAGGATAACTTTTTTTGACTCTGTTAAGGAATAAGGACCAGATGAACGGCAAAATCTTGAAGTACTCAATAGATTCGATTGGTTAATTTACGTTAATAAGTAAATGCTTGTAACAGAATAAACAAACTTTTATTGAGGTTTTTCACAAGTAGGATTATAATATGAGATAGCATATTATGAATTTGTCTAAAGCTTTTCATGCACAATACAATTATGATTTGTCCTCTGGGTGAATTTTAGTGTGCTTTATTAGACTTCCATTCTGTGAAAATTCTTTATTGCATATTTCACATTTAAATGGTTTTTCACCTGTGTGAATTCTCATGTGTTTTATTAAATGTCCATTCTTTGAAAATACTTTATTCCATATTCTGCATTTAAATTTTTTTCATCTAACTTGTTTAAGCTGTTGTATGTTTTTAAATTGCCACTCATTAAAATCGATTAGCAAAATCTTTAATATGAGAAGATTCTTATTTATTATATTCCTTTCCTTTGCAAATTAGCGATAAAGGCAAACCTTAAATAATAATTTGCTTTGACCCATTAGCTGTATTTCAATTACGCTACTTAAAATTAGATTCAAAAAAATTGTTATATCTGACAATGACAAATTATATATTTACCGTTTGTAGGTTTTTGACTGAGTGAGTCACACCATAATACCAGGGCAAAGAAATGCATTTTATCTCCTAAATTATAAGTAAAGCGTAATGTTTTAATATATAGAAGGAAATAAATATTTTTAAACTTTAGGTTTTAAAAGGGTAAAATAGGGTGAAAATAAATAATGTATATTTATAAGATTAAAATATATAGGGATTATCTTTTAAAAGTACCAAATTAATTATCCTAGTTCTAAGGTTCAAAATATAATGCAATACCCGTATGTATATGCTCATGTACTTATGTGTGGACTGTGGACATAAATAAATATAGAATATAAGCTCATTTTCTCATTCTAATTCCCAAAGTCCATTCTTAAACTACGAATTTAGTTTAATTATACCCATTTATTGTTAGTCTTATATTATGAGTTTATAGACTTTTATAATTATCTGTTATTTCTAGTTTTACTGGTACCAAATGCTCAACATATTTACAAAATAGGTACAGGTAGTAAGATATAAAAAATGATGAATATGTTCAACTCGCGCTTTTGATAAAAAATAGCAAATTACTGATTATTCAACTTTTTCTTTAATGTTTTAATTAACGTTTACCTATTTAACAACAATTGATTAACAAGCCAAATATTAAATACGTATATTATTTAAAACCCAAATAAATATTTATAACGTATTAATATTTAATATAAACTTTAAAATCTTAAACTATAGGTTAAACAGATAATAAAAACGATGTGTGCATATTTATGTATGCTTAAAATAATTAATTTGAGATTTGACCGATGTGAAAATGTCAGAATAAGTGAGATTAGAATAATTAATTATACTAACGATAAATTAAATAATGAAATAACACAAACGTCTAGTTTAGTTAGGTTAGTTATCTAATTTAAGTCGGAAAGTATTCTAACAATTATTCTGTTCAAATTCTTTTTTAATTTGATTGATTATTCAACTTATCTTTTGGAAAGTACCGATAAAAATGAATGTAGCAATTTACGTAATTTACTACGAATTACGTAAATTCGTATGAATTGAAATTTAATATGAAATTTTCTACCACCCTTTACGCTCTTAAAATGACAATGACAATGAATACATTATTTTATTTTTGAATGAAATTATGATAAAAATAAAATTGCAATCTGAAAAAATTTATTAATTGCAATCTGAAAAAATTTATTTTTACTAATGCTTTGCCCTTGCCATTCATAATATTATTATACGAAATAATCCTTATCAAATATTTGAAATATGCAAATGAATTTTATTCGAATAAAGAAATTAAAAATGCTCTTGAATTGTGTTACTACAAAATTTAATTTTTAATTTAAACATATAATTTAATCCTCGTTATCTTGAAGATTATTTTTAGTTATTTTATTTAATCTGATGAGTCAGAACCAGAAGATCCACTTTCGCTATCGCAAGATCTACAATTAGCATTTTGTGGCCAATCGCAAACTCCGAGCTTGGTATTGTAATGAAGATTAGATGGGCAATCCATCACGTATTTGTTTCCACCCGAGCATGAAATGAAACTTGTGCAATCACTTGGATTGGCATAGTTTCCATTGGACAATTTCTTGCAATCGACTGTTGGGCAAGATGGAGGTTTTGTGGTGGTTTTCACTGTTGTGGTCGTCGTCTTCTTTGTTGTGGTTGTGGGAGCTTGAGTTGTCGTTGTTGGCTTAGCGGTTGTTGTTGGCTTGGCCGTTGTTGTTGGTCTTGTGGTTGGTGCCTGAGTTGGAGCCTCAGTTGGTGCCTGAGTTGTGGTGGTTGTGGTCGTAGTCTTTCTTGTTGGCCAAGTTGGCCATGTTGGCCATGTTGGCCATTTTGTTGGTAAGGTTGGCCAAGTTGGATGAGGACGTCTTGTCGTGGTTGGTGCATCAGTTGGGGCATCGGTTGGAGCCTCGGTTGGGGCATCGGTTGGTGGTTCTGTTGGGGCTTCGGTTGTGGTGGTTGTGGTCGTAGTCTTTCTTGTTGGCCAAGTTGGCCATGTTGGCCATGTTGGCCATTTGGTTGGCAAAGTTGGCCAAGTTGGATGTGGACGTCTGGTTGTGGTTGGGGCATCGGTTGGGGCATCGGTTGGAGCCTCAGTTGGAGCCTCAGTTGGAGCCTCAGTTGGAGCCTCAGTTGGAGCCTCAGTTGGAGCCTCAGTTGGGGCTTCTGTTGGGGCTTCTGTTGGAGCCTCTGTCGGAGCCTCAGTTGGGGCTTCTGTTGGGGCTTCTGTTGGAGCTTCAGTTGTGGTGGTGGTAGTGGTGGTCTTTTTTGTTGGCCATGCTGGCCATGTTGGCCATTTTGTTGGTAAAGTTGGCCAAGTTGGATGACGACGAGTTGTGGGTGGTTCGGTTGGGGCTTCGGTTGTGGTGGTCGTGGTGGTTTTCTTGGTTGGCCATGCTGGCCATGTTGGCCATTTTGTTGGTAAAGTTGGCCAAGTTGGACGACGACGAGTTGTGGGTGGTTCTGTTGGGGCTTCGGTTGTGGTGGTCGTGGTGGTTTTCTTGGTTGGCCACGCTGGCCATGTTGGCCATTTGGTTGGCAATGTTGGCCAAGTTGGATGGCGACGAGTTGTTGGTGCTTGAGTTGTTGTGGTGGTGGTTGTGGTTCTTGGTGGCCATGTTGGCCATTTTGGTGGCCAAGTAAGTCGTTTGTTTAAATCTTCCTCAACGACATTTCGATGAAGGGAAGGATCCCGAATTCGGTGGATTGAAGCATGCGTGTTGGGTTTTGCTATCGCAGACTGCAATTGGAAACCAATGCAAAATGTGAGAATCAAAACTTTAAATAAAAAAGACATTTTGAATGTCTACTTAACTACTAATTGTGTTTGGTGTTTCTCCTCTTAGTGAAATTCATTAATTGATTGAAGAGCCAAAGGGTTTCTCCAATTTATGTATTTTATCCAGATAACACCTGATAACATTTATCATTTTAAAACACAAAATTAATTATCTTTCTAATTATCTTTCACGCCTTTCCTAATTATTTTTTTATTAAAGTCCAAATAAACACTCAAACGCAATTCGACTTGTTTGTATTTGAAACCAATACGCAAATTTTTAAAAAATTAAAATTGAAAGGAAATTAACTAGATTTAATTAATTGATAGAAAATCGGCATTGTTCAATTGCATTTTTCTTCCTTTTGCGTAATTATAATTACCGATTGTATGCACGTGCTAAGCTTCGTGAAACTGTTCGTAATTATGAGTACGTACAAAATAGATAAAAAGGATATTCCTAATCATAATTAACTTTAACTGAATCCATGTCTAACACTTTTTACTTGGATTTCTCGATCAATCAAATTCTTGAATGAAATCAATGATATGGTGTTTATTCAATTATCAAATTCCTATTTCAAGTGCTTTCACTTCCTATACTGCTGACGTCAATATACCAACCAGAACCAAATTTTTGCAGACTTTGAACTTGAACTCAAACCATGAAATATCATACCATACAATTAACACTATTAAAATTAAATTAAATAAAGTTAGTTAGCTCAAATTTGGAAATATGAATGAATATTTTCATATATATATGTATTACAATACATACGTAACATAATTAAGCAGTACTGGTATGTACATACTTATGAATGGAATGATTCAAAGTTACGAAAGAGGTATCGAGCGACAATTGAAATTCTTTACACTTAAAAGTACAATGAATATTTTGTATCGATATTTTCCAAATGTCTTTTAATTGCTCCATTGAGTTTTGCTTGTTGAGTTTGTGGATGTGCAGAACGAGGAATTCCCATTCGATTAAAAATATCATTTTGATTCTTTTCCATACAATAACAATATTCAATGAGTCATCACTAAATATGCAAATGCAATTTCAATCCACCCTAATAGCAAACAACTTCGGAAGGGTCAAGTATTCGATTTCTATTGGGTAAGTAATTATTTTTTTATTAATTAACTTAAT
This sequence comes from Neelides folsomi, assembly GCA_034687125.1. Lineage (NCBI taxonomy): Eukaryota > Metazoa > Arthropoda > Collembola > Neelipleona > Neelidae > Neelides > Neelides folsomi. The sequence continues at coordinate 25,914 of JAQGBZ010000264.1, read as the reverse complement.
TACAACATGTGTTATTAAAACTTAAACATTCCCATCTTCCTTTATGGTAGATTATAGATTCTGATTGAATACAAACAGAGATTTTTTTATTTCATTTTATTTAATTTATTCATAATGTAGCAGAATTGACGTATTGACATTGATGAAGAATATCCTTTTGTTATAAAATTGTAACATTACAATACCGATTATACTGTGTGCATAATATAATACGTGTTAAATTCATTTGGTAATTTTACAAGTTTAGATAGTGTTAAATCAATCAAAATAGTTTACTAAATTATAATCTAAATACTGATAATTGCGTAAATGAATAAATAAATTATTGCCATAATTATATTTCGACGAATCCAACCGCGTTTGCAATATAAAATATAAATCTTGATATACTATAATCACAAATCGTCATCTGACTCATTATTTATTACTCAGAATTACTTTAACCAAAGTACGAACGAGGAAGTGGGGAATCATCATCCATTATAAATACTTAAAGGGTTTTAGCATAATACAACTTTCCTTTAATTAAAATTAAAATGGTTACATTTCAATATTTTATTTTATACCTATGCACTTATGCTATTAAAGTATTAGGATATATGCATTTACATTCATGTATATAATACTGTGTAATTGTGTATATCACTATTTATTATAGTACCCAATGTGGGTAATGTACTCACATACATAATTATATGTATATATATATGAATGATATGATGTGATACACAGGAATATGCCTTCAAATTGTTATTTAATATTTTATCCATTTATTTGAATATCATGAAATACAGGGTGAGCCATAATCTTTCGTTTTTAAATAAACAATCTAAAAAAGAGAGATACCTATGGCCCACCCTGTACATTCGTACTCTCAAGATAGATTATAAATAATACACAATTGTGAATGCTGTTTTCCTAATCTATTTTTTATAAAATTAAATATATACGATAAAATTGGAATTTAACTTTACATTTAACGGTATTTTAATATCTCACGAATCTCAACAAAGAACATTTTGTTTGGTTCTGTTTAGTTAATACTGCATTTGCCTTCAAGTTTAAGAGATTGGTTCTAAAATTGAATGACCCTTTGGGTACTTAACGGACTTTTAATCAATAGACAAGAAAAAGTCTAAAATTGGGAACTTGGAACCGTTGGGACTGGAAGGGATCCAATAAGGAAATCATTCATCCTCACCATGAAACGGACAATAAGGGAAAGGATGGTAAATGGGGTGAATGGTCAACACATGGTTTTAATTTTACATCCCTTGATAATTCAAAGTCCGTTGATAATTCAAAGGCAAGGGCAAGTGTCCTTTAATTACAGTTACTTTCCGGGTATTTAAGCTCTCCATCTCAACCCTTAAGTTCACAGTCAACTTTAAACTTCACTTCCTTCCCAAACTTCCCAATCTCATTTTTCTTCAAATTTTCCATTTCTGCAGAAAATGGCCAAGTTTCTCTTTGCCCTTTTTGCCATTGTAAGTTAGGAATTTTGAAAATCCAAACTAAATTGAGAAAATTTTAATTTTTTCAAATTTCGAGAAATTTTGATGAATTTAATTTTTTAATTGAATCTCGTGTTTTTATTTTAAATCAGATTGGCGTTGTTTACGGAGCAGCTAGTAAATCCAATTTACCACAGAAGAAGAACACAATGAATTTGCAATCTTGTACGGACATTTCTCCCCTTCTTACTGGATACGCCTGTCCTTCTTCAGATCTCTGTGCTCCATTCCGTGACCCCAACTGCGACCCACTCTCGTAAGACATTGAAACAATTACAATTAACTAAAGGACTTGTTCATTATTAATAGTTAACAATCAAATTAAATTACCTTTATTTAATTTAATTTCAATTATTTCCTCAGATTGTACCCATGCTCTTGCAACGTCCGAACTCCTTCAACCATCATTTTCGAGATTTCCAACGGCGGAGTGAACAACGACCTTGTTGACATTGACTTCCTTTGCCCAGCGACACAATCTCCGCTCTTTACTTGTGAAGCTTGCAAATGCCCAGCTCCAGGAGTGGTAAATTAAAAATAATTAAACTCTAGCTGAAATCTTAACTACCAATTAAGTTTAATTTAAATTTAAATTTGGCTATTTTGAATATTATAACGGTTGTCTAATATTGTTTATTTTTAATAGCAAATCCAAGGAATCAACGGTTACACTTGCAGTGCTGACGCCGTTGTCGACACTCTTGTCGGAGCTTGCCCCGATGGATCATCCGTCACTCAAAGTTGGACTTGCAGCCTCACTTGTGCCAACTCATTGTTCCAATGTGTCACCAATGCCGAGTCTGGACCTTCTTTCTACAAGGGATATTGTTGCTCATAAATATCCAAAACAAATACAAATAATCCAACTCTCTTTTCTAATGTTTCATTTTTCAATTAAATTATTAAAATCTTTTGTCTTTGATTCTCCTCCTTATAATTTATTTATTCTATACAATTTTAGATCAATTTGTTAATTGAAACTAATTTGGTTTATTATTCAAAATTAATAAATTTTTATAACACAATTTTTTAAACTTGTATTTCATATTTATATATTTTCATATTTAAGAAAAAACGGCCAAAATATCGATTTCATTTTTCATATATTTACATTTCTGTAATATATTCATAATTATCATAATATGCATATTGATAATCATAATTGATAATTATAATTGTATTAAGATTATCTTAATTGTCATTAGTATTATTTATTATACATTTTTATATTTTCACAATTATATTTAACATGAGAAGTAAATGTAACTTGGGAGTTGTTGATTGTTGATTAAGCAGAAAATGGTTTGTGTAATTTTTGCAATTGGAATTTTTATTTTTGTAATTAACCTTGCGACGTCAGACGTCAGGAACTTAAAAGTTAAACCATTGGAATCTTTCAGACTAATTCTTATTACAATTTTTCTCTCAAAGCTTAAGCATTGCAAATTACATCATTCAACTTTGCATTGAAAAATAACGAGACATTGAAAAAATTAACAATACAAAAGGCGTGTGAGTAAATAACACATTTACACCTTTATCCATCCATTAATTAATGTTTATTTTAACTATAGCACTTATACATATATTCATTCTTATAAACCTTTTTTAATAATAAATTCACACTTACAACCTTACAGTTAAAATCCGCATTAATAAGTAGATATAAGCACCAATATAAGCACCTATATAAAAATATAACATACTTTATATAATCATAGTATTAAATGCGTAAGATTACAAATACATAATTTTGGATTACAAAAATATAAATGATTATTTTGTCAGTTGCATATAAAGAATTTCCAGGGAATTCCTTTTCAGTTCTCCAGTAATGAGAAATTCTCCTTTCTTCTTCCTCTTAACCCCTCAAGCTTTTTGACCCTTTTTCCTCCCATTGCCTTATTTATACTTTTACACAGGTTGGATAGAAATGCTTATTGTTAGATAGGTATTGTTAGATAGGAATATAATTAAACCATATAACCTTCTTTTACTTCATGTTTTATGTATGTGGTTTAAAGCACATGGTCAGGGAATTACGACTCACCAAACCCGTTCTTCATTTTTCATTCATTATTCCAACTCTGCACCATACTTAAATATATCATGTCCATATCATCCCTATATCTATTTCCATTTTACATACAAATAGTGTAGCTGTCCAGAATCAACAATTGTGCTATGATTATGATAGCAAGTTGCTATTAGCAACATACTTCTATTACATAGTTCAATTATATTATCTTCGTCATATTCTATATGTCTGTAACTTTATATTATCTCTGGTCGGAACACATGTTGAATCTCAGAGTTCCTTTTTGAATCTTTCAGTTCAACAACTGGAAGTTTAATATTTTTATTTACTCAGAATTGGCCCATCCTTGGAGCTTATCTTAATTAGATATCGAGAACCCATGAAAACAAATAGGTAGAAAAAGTATTTAATTACAATTACAAAAAGTATATTAAGTGCATTAAGTTTTGTTGTTAAAGATGGGAGTGATGTGATAAATTTCCGAGGATTGAAATTTGGATAAAAGAGAAGGAAGTTAAATGAGAAAATTCACATTCATTTTCCTCATTGCGGCTCAACCTGGGAATTTCGAATGTTTGGGTTTTAGACCAGTTTTGTTATTGATTCTGAGAATTATTGACATCAAATGCAGAGGTTTTTCTTATTTAAACCCCTCGTGGTTAATTTAATTCACTCAATGTCAGTTTAAATCTTTAACTGCGTTTTTGGAATTTATATTGAGACATTAAAGTTAAATTTCTGTATAGTTAGATGCAATTGTGATTTCTGTGCCATTGTTCAGTTAAATTTAATACTCGACTGTTAATTAATAATTTATTTATTACAAATTGTAATTGGAAATTAATTGCAAGTTATTTTATATGTTGTTTAACTGTATGTAATTTAAGCAATTGAAGTGAAAAATCATTGTACTTGATAAATGTCATTTATTGATTGTTGGTAAAAAACGTGAATTGGTGATTTATGTAATAGAAAAGCTCGTGTCAGATAAATTGCATCATGTTCGATAATAATGTTCTGATTAAGAGTTCAATTGAAGGATCGAGGAGTCAATTAAAATGAATTTACTCTTCATGAAACTCTATTTGACATTCGACACCACTGGAGTTAATTTTATTTAATTTACATTCAATCCAGCCATTCAGATTGGGGTCGACGGATCTTAAATCCTGACCCGAGGTTTGAAATCGTCCCGGAAGTTTCAACTCCTCGTTTTTATTTTAATAATTTCAAATCAATTTAAAGTTTTTAAAGTTTAAAGTTACGGACCAATTATTAATTTGGATTTAATTAGTGGTTTGTTTACACTGCCAAGTTCAAAAGGTCATCTGCCTCATGTTGGAACGCGAAGTAAGTCCTTAATTAAAATTAATTGCTAAAATTAAATTGAACTTTTGTACCTTACAAGTGTAATTAATAATTAATTAATTAAAGTTACAACCCCAATTAATGTTAAATAACAAATTAAATTTCAAGTGTGATTAAAGTAAGATAAGGATTTGGTTATTTTGATGAGAAAAAATTGTCGGACCATTCCCAGTTGAACTGTGAGAGAAAAATTAGCATAATGGTGGTTATGTTAATTTGGATGAGGTAAAAAGAGGAAATGATTAAAAATCGCAGGTTCAAGTTTACGACTCAATGTGAGTTAATCCCTATAATAATAATAATAAATAATGGTAATGATACATAAGCGAGTTTAATGCGGTTCTTGTAGATGGGATTTTTAATTTTGTAAATTGAAGTTGAGTTGAAGGAATTCGCCCAAGGTTCATTTCCCAATTAAACTTCTCCTTTTATCAGAGGTTAAACAAAACAAGATTAAAAACTCGAGTTTTTTTCCTTTTTCTATCTCACTTCACTTGTCAAGTTGTGAAAATCCTCCTTCAATTCACAACACGTCCAATATTACAATATTATTTGAACCATTTAATCATTAACTTTTAACCATCAAATGAACAAAAAAGCATTTCCTATGTTAATTACACAATCTGTTAAATACCATTAGTTAAATGCCATTTAGCTAAATACCATTAGCTTCATTAATAAAATAACATTAGCAACAATGTGAAACAACAATTGCGTTTAATTTCCACATTATAATTTTTCACAAAAACTTTACTAAAAGTGTAAGAGCGAAAATTGAACAAAATTAAAAAATTGGGCATTGTTTAGAGAAAGGTAATTTAAGCTAATTCATTAAAGCTAATTTGTCCATTACAGTTAATTATAATTAACCGAGTAATAACATTACTGAACTTGACTGCTAATACTTAATTTAATTAATTTTCAGATGGAGTCAGTCACGGTGTTTGGAACTCGGATGTTCCGGAATGAACTTTGGCTTCCTCACGGCTTCACTTGGAACGACATTCGGGAAGAAGGGGCAAAGTTTGAGTCTTTGTGTTGGGCAATTCCGCTTGCATTCTTCATCATTGTCTTAAGGAAAGTTGTGGAAAAGTAAGTGAAGTAACATTAATTAATTAATAACGATGAAATTACATTAATTAATAAAATTACCATAGTATGTAAATAACAATTGTTTTTAAATAGTTACGTGTTCCGTCCATTTGGTCGTCATCTCGGGATCAAGAATTTCCGCAAAGGAGCGTCAGAAATGAGCAAATTGGACCTTCAACTCGAATCTACTTCCCAAACCCTCAAAATTTCCTCAAAGCCCCGAACAGAAGAAATTGCCATTTTGGCCAAGAAACTCGACATTGATCTCCGAGTTGTGGAACGATGGGTCAGGAGGAAACTTATGAAATCAAGACCAACAAAGTTAGATAAATTTGCTGAAACTGGGTAAGTAAAATTTAATCTTAAATCTTCATTTTAAACTTAACTTTATTATTTAATTAAAGTAATTTTTAATTGGAATTTTAATTGGTTTTTATTTTGTTTTTGAAGTTGGCGGTACCTGTTTTATTCCTCTAGTGTAATTTACGGAATATTTCTCTTGAATGGCAAAAAATGGTTTTGGGACATCAGTTATTGTTTTGAAGACTATCCAAGACATGTAATTGAGATTATTAAATTATTAAATTTTAATTATTAAATTTTAATTAATAAAATTCCTAATTATTGAATTTGTATAATTTTGTTTTATTCCAGTGGCTGACGAATGATTTATTTTTATATTATTTGGTCGGCACGAGTTTTTATTTGTCTCTCGCAGTCTCGCAGTTCTTTGACATCAAACGTGTGGACTTTTGGCAAATGTTCATTCACCACATGGCCACTTTGACTCTTCTCACTTTTTCATTTGCGACCAATTTGGCCCGCTTTGGAAGCATCGTCCTCTTCGTCCACGACGTTTCCGACGTTTTCCTCGAACTCGCCAAACTTGCCAAATATGCCAAACGACAAACGGTGTGCAATGTTCTTTTTGGTCTTTTCACTGTCACTTGGATCGTCACACGACTTGGAATTATTCCTTTTTATATTCTTAAACAGTAAGGGAATTAAACAACAATTAACCATTATAATTTAATTACCGATAATTAACCACTATAAATTATTAACCATCATTGACTATTAACTATTAACAATTAATATTTTAATTTACTTTTAATATTGTTAAAATTTAAATTTTAGCGCCTTGGCCGTCCCACCAACTCTTGTCGCGGTTTATCCTCTTATGATGATGAAAGGAATGTTGGTCGTTCTTCAGATTCTTCATGTCTTTTGGTCGCTGTTGATCTTCAAGGCGCTTTACAAGACGATTCTTAACAAAGGAAATGTATGTGAATGCAGATTAAGATAAAAATTTAAATTATTTATGCTTTGTATTTATTCTGTGCTAATTGTGATTTTTGTTTATTAACTGCTTTATTTAAGCTATAACTGTTTTACTAACTTACTTCACTTTTGAACTTTAATAAACTTTAATAAACTTTGCTTTTTGTTAGACGCTTAGTGTTTGCTTTTAACTATAAATTTCTTTAATTAGAAATTAATATTAATGTCTTGATGTTCTTACTGTAATTAAAGTAATAAAGCTGTAAATTGCTTTGCTTTGATTGTAAGTTTTAATTGTAATTAAAACTTTTTTAATTGTAAGTTTAATTTTATTAGTTGTATGGTTTTGACGTTTTTACTTTTTGATTTCCATAAGATTGAAAAAGACGAGCGGAGTTCGTCTGAAGAAGAAGAAGAAGAAGAAGAAGAAGAGGAATCGGAAGTGAAGGAAAACGGCGACATAAAATAAATTTACCAAAATTTAGCCGAACTTCCATTTAAACAATAATGCTCAATTTTAATCATCTTTTTCCAACTGGGGATTGATAATTATGAAACAAATACATTTTATTATTATTTTTATTATTTCAATTATGAAACTTTTACCAAGTGACGTATGATGTTTTATGCCAAGATAACTTGAGTTCATGACCCTAGTTAACAAAAACCTTATTTGAATAAAACGATTTTGTACTTTCAATTTTATCATAATTTAATCATAATTTAATAATATTTAATATAAACATTTATAAATTAATAATCTCCTTTTAATGTATATAAAGTTAGTTAGGATAAGAATAAGCTTATAAATAACAAATGACCTTCATGCTTTTTTAACTCTAAGGAAGTGTTTCATAAATTAGGAGAATTTAGCTAAGCAATTAACACGTTTACAAATTGTATTCAAATTACTTTTTTCCATTAAACATTATAAGTTTATTTACATTAGTTCATTTACACTGAAATGAAACGAGAATTTTGCATTTAATAAAAAGAGTAATTTTAACATACAAAAAGCATCTCATAAATTCAGAGCTGACAATCTGTGAAAAATATTTAAATAATTTAATTGGACGTTTCTTTTTTACCGAGTGAGTTTTTTCCATGATTTTGTAATTTAGGTGACAAATTGATTAAATTGTAAACTTTTGTAAAAGCAAGGGAATTCTTTTTGGTTCGCCAATTTGAGGTGAGAACAGGTTAGGTAGGAATATAAAAGTGTATTTATAAATATCATTTTATATAAAAATCTCGTTGTCGGCATTTGTGTGTGGATTTGTCATTAAACTGGTTTACAACCCAAATGGAATACAAATCCCAGTGCTTTATATTTATATATGTTATATAAAACGTATCAAATATATTTGTTTAACATAAAGTTAAAATTAAAAGTCTTTCGTTGTTTTCCACTTCACACATTCGGTTTAATCATTGGAACCTCCAGACTCAACAGCAGTTCCAATTCATTCTCTTCTTAAATGCTCTGAATCTCTTTTAATTTCAAAATTTAAATTATTTCCAAATTGGAAACTCCAATTATGTTTTCAATAATAGCAGCATTAACTATAGTTTTAATTATTTATAATGGTGAGTGTAATCCTGTTTATTGGGTTAATGATGGAAACCCCGCGTAAGTTCAAATAAAAAATTTATTATTCTATTGATAAAACAAAAGGCTTTTATGATGTTTTATGCAACTTAACAAAATAATTTAATCTTATATTAATTATGTTAATTACAATTATGTTATTTACAATTAAATTAAATGAATATTTCCTGTTTTAAGATTTCCTTGTAATCATTTTGGTTATGGGAATTCATTATACGATCCGGAAACAAGTCGGTGTTTTTATGCCCAAACTCAAGGACCATGCGGAGCAGAAATGACATTTTTTCAAGATCCAGGTGTGAAAGGATTTGGAATTTGCGATTGCTCAGATCGGAAATTCGAACATCTTTCTTCTCATTGCCAAATTCGACCTTCGACCTTTTATTCCTCACATGAAAGATGCTACGAGATTTATTCTCAGGTTTAAACATTTCCCGTATAAAAATTATGAATAGTAAATAATCTAATAACGATTTTAATGTAATGTTAGGAATCTTGCATTTTAAAACTTAATGATGATTTTTTAAATAATGGTAATTAATAATTAATGTTAAATTAATTATTAATTAGGGTCCTTGCAAAAATGGTGAATGGCTCGTAGTTCGTCAAGGAGTTCCAATGTGCGAATCTCATCAATGTCCCCAAAATTCCCCAGGAGATCCAAACTTCTGGTTTGAAGAAAACGGCAATTGTTGGCGTGTGGGAAGCATCGGATTCTGTCCACGTGGGTTATTGGTTTCATCATACGATCATCCCCAACCTCACTGCAGCGGAACTTTGACCCAGCAACTCCGAAATTACATATCTGAACAAATGAGCCAAGATCCTTACATCGATGTCAATCACCTAATTCTGCCCCATCAAGAAAAATGCAGCGATCTGAGAATGAAGAAATTGAAATGTGCCTTTGGATCGCGGCTTAAATTCCTCAGTGTGGTTGGAAAGATTGGGAATCATTGTTAAAGTTTTGAAGATTTATTAAACAAATAAATAATTAAATATATAAATACAATATATAAGTAAACTTTATATAAAAATTGATTACTCATAAAGTAATAAAAAATTTCAATGTCAAATAACTAAAATTGATTGAGTTAATTAATTTAATTAATTTAAATAATTAAGATAGTTTTAAGTTTCCTTAACCCAGCAAATAATATTTTGAATCGCTCATAAGGAAATCCGATGGGGTTTCTTGAACTTCGAGATACTCGATATTCCTTTGTTCCATTTCACTCTTTAGGATTGAAATCTCTTCAATTGGCGAAAATGAACCTTCACCGGTAAGATCGTTGACAAATCTATTTAATAAAATAATTGACATTAAATAGATTCTCATTCTTTATGATATTTAATACACTGCCCAACAACTTTGTTCATTTATGGAGGAGGGTCAAGTATTATATTTTCTCTCCTGTTTTGATTAAAAATCTAACTATAGTGGTAAAATTTAATCACCAATTAAATAATTACATAATCTGATAAGGAAAATCTGCTTGGGTTGAGATATCAATTCCCTTTATGGGTTTCAAATCTTCCGTTGTTTGAACACTTCGAGTTGCAACGAGACGTTCGGTCTGAATTTCCATTTCGACTTTCGATGTTCCGCCTTCGCTTTGAAGAATTTCTAAATGAATCAAATTACTTTTTATTTGATGACTTATTAATTTAATGATTATTAATACAATATTAAAAAAATTTAAATATGGATTAACAAATGGAATTATTAAATTACGTTTAGTAATCTCGAGCCTTTTCCCTTGTTCCTGGAATCCGTTCTCCACGATGCGGACTGATTCGAAGATGTACGTGTTTTGAAGCTCTTTCTGGACTTCGTGGAGTTTTTCGGTTATTCCCATAATGGACGCGATGCACCAATTGGTTTTTCTAAGCTTGATTGTACATTCAGCACAAAAGGTCGACCCGTTGAGGTCGACGGAATTTCCCAAGGCAAAAAGCTTGACAAACGCTTTGACCTCCTCGGAGTCATTTTTGACGGCCCGAAGAATCGATGGCGGGATTGGAACATTGCAAAGCAAGCAGAGCATTGTTAACAAAAACACCGGGACTGTGATTAAAGCTCTTAATAATAATTATGCAATTAATTAATTCTTAAAACCAAGTTTTATGTTTAAACACCAAACGACAAAATATTGCTAACAGAATTTAAATTTCCTCAAGTCAATCGCTTGTTTTAAGCACCAATGACTTTCCAATTTACATAATTAATTTGTCAAATATTTTTTGCTTAATAATCTTATTTAATTAATTCGTTAACAATACTTGCATAAGATTGTTAACTTATTTAACTAAACTTTACTTATTTGATTATGTATTTAAAGTCATTTAAAATAAATAACGTTTTACTTTCTTTATGGCAATGCGCGTTGTCTTTCAATTGGGGTATATTGAGAAATTAAAGACATGCAAATGATAGAAATATTGTACGTTGGATTCAAATACGAATTTGTGGACTTGATTTGACATTTATTTTATCTTTATCTACAATTACAATTCTACAATTCGCAAACATCACGATTCCATATTAGAGTAGAATTACAAGTAATACTAATGTGCAAATGGTTATAAACTTATTAAACAATCCTATATAAAGACTAAACAGTAAACACATCGCCCTTGAGAATTGAAGTGTTGTGAGTTTGTGAGTTTCGCTCAAATTATTTATTTCGCTCATTTTAATCCTTCCATTACACTTTTAATTTCATTAAATTCCAATTTTACGATGTCACAAATCAAACTTTTCTTTGACCCTTTGTCACAACCTGCAAGAGCCGTTTGGATCTTTCTCAAAGCAAACAAACTCCCTATGAAAGAAGTGCGGCTTAATATTCTCGGAGGTAAGAAAATAATAAATTTTACTAATTTTACTAAACTTTATTAAATTAATATTTTTCCAGAATTTATAATTCCTTATTAATCCTTTACAGGTGACTTAAATAAACCGGAGTTTCAAAAAATCAATCCATTAAAAAAGGTCCCTGCAATCGAACATGATGGATTTAAATTGACAGAAAGGTATAATCTTTATTAAAGCATTCTCATTAAGAATTATATAATTAAAATACTCATTGTAGAATTTTCATTTAATTTACTTTTTTATATTTTACTAACGATTAACGATAGTAAGCGTGTTATGGTTTAATAAATAATTATAAACTGCATGTTCTATTTAAAATGAAAAATAACATAATTTAAAATCGGATGTTTTAATTATTTTCTACAGTGTGGCCATAATGAAATATTTGTGTTCCAATTACAAAATCCAAGACCCGTGGTTTCCGAGCAACAGTCGTCAAATGGCCAAGATGGACGAATACATGTCCTGGCATCACATGAACCTTCGAGCTCCGATGTCACTTTATTTCCTTCTCAAAGTTTCTGCCAGCGGCCTTCTGGGACCAAATCATTCCTTGTCAAAAGCTCTTGGCGATGCAAATGCCGACAGAGTGTCAAAAGCCAATGATAAGATGGACGATGCACTCGAATCATTCCAAACATTTTTCCTCAATCAAAAGCCATTCATCACTGGGGATCAAATCACAATTGCTGATATTTTAGCTGCAACTGAACTTGAACAGCCAAGTAAATTAATTTTAATTCACAACTTAATCAAAATATACATTTTAATAAATATTGTTTAATAATAATTATAATTAATAATTTTTTATTCAGAAATGGTTGGCCATGACATGAAAGAAAAATTTCCCCAAATCGTGGCTTATTTGGATCGAATGAATTCCACGCTCAATCCGCTGTATGCAGAAGGCCATAAAGAAATCTGGTCGCATGGTGAAGATTTCAAGAAAAGATTCGGGAACAAGTGAATTAAATATTAATTAATAACAATTGATTCCATATGACAATTATACAGACGGGGTAATGACTTTAATAATGATATTAAATTAGACTATTATATGCTATAATGAAAATAAATATAAATTCCAATATTTTCAAGTTCTTTTCCAATTTCATTCATAATATTGTATAAGTTATGATTTATTCTTATATTTAATTACATTAGTTAGATTAATTAGTATTTAGTTATTAGTAATTGAGCATAATTGAGTTTTAATTAGTTAGATTTATTTTCCATTAATAACATAATTAATTTCCGATCCTTCATTAACCAATATTGGTCTGTATGGACTTGAATTGGTTTCAATGAATGCTGCTTCCATGTATTGAGTCGCCCAGAACTCGGCGTCTCCTTTGTAAAATTCACCAAGGATGAATTGAAAGATTGTGTTGTCTTTGGGGTCGACCCTTAGAAAATAATTAATTGAAATTATAAGTCAACCATTAAGAATAATTAGAAAACCATTATTTATGTTTATTTTAACCAGAATATTAATCATGGTTTTGGTAATTAAATCATGACTGATATTATTAACTTATTGCACTTACCAAACATGTTTGATGGTGTTCATGATGTCGTGAGCGTAAAGGGCGTAAAAGTGTGAAAAGAACATTGAACCTTGAGCTTTCTGGGTCGAACAAATTCCCAAACCCGTGTCAAACATTTTCTAATTCATTTCAATGATCCAATTAAAAGCAAACTCATTTTCCGCTTGTTCTCTAAAAATGTAAAGCGGAGTTTCAGTCGCACCGTTTTTTCATGTAAACATAAGTTCGCGATTTCTGTAAAATATATTCAATTAATCATTCTTTATAATTTGTAATTAATGTTAAAATTAATTATTACATTGAGCGTTATTAGTCTTTTGGATATTTAAATTATGTATAATTATATATTTAAATTATTTTTACATCATTAATTTTTTCTTTAAAATACAATGTTTTGGGATGTTCATTGCAATTTTCCAAAGTTTCAATAATCATTTTTAATGTTTCGGAATCTGCCATTTTGACTTCCCCGCCAGCAGCGCCTGCACCTGCGGCTGCGCCAGTTTCTTTGTTTTCCTCTTTTTGCCTTCGTCTTCTCTTTTATAAATCTTTTTCAAAGCCTCATAATTGGCGCGATTTATGTCAGTATTTAATTCTTCATTGAAGGAATTTTCCCACGGATTTGATTTGATTTCTCTCCTTAGACGATTTTCATATATATTATATATATATATATATATATGTATATATATATATATATATATCAATTTATGTATTATCTGTACTATGACTATGACTCACGCTCACATTTAACAACAAGATGAATTTGCTGACGAATGACCGTGTGAATATTTTTTCAACCTTAAAACTTTATCAGGTAAATATCGTATATTTAATGCTTGGTTGGAATTATCAATTCATTGAATGTTTCATCGTAATAACGTCTGGATGAGATATGAAAATGATATTTTTGATTTGATTGTGGAGTTCATTTTACTATATTATAAATTACAATATGTATAAGACATTTTTAGATTTTGATTTCGGATTTAGACATATGTAATTAGTCAAATTAGGTATTAAGTTATCAGCTCATGAAGATGTTTGTGTTTGTGTGAATGGCTCCAATTATGAAGGACTTTGCCTGTTATAAAAAATATCAGAATTGATATTAAAAATGGTTAAGTCCATTTAAATGATTTTATGCACATACGAAGTGAGTAATTTTTATTAATAAATTCCTCAAAATTTACATAAAGATGACTTTACAGAATTACAGACATTATCCATCAAAATCGTAATCTAATTGTAAATATCATACATTTGGCCCATATTTGAACTACTGTACAAATAAATCTGTTTTAACTCATTTTTACTTAACATTTTAACAAATGAACTCAATTTTGCCTTATTTGGGTAATTTGTAAATAAACTTTAATCATTTAATTTGATAATTTTAAAAAAATTTAAATTAGTCCAACCAAAAGCGTTATAAAAAATAATGATAATTAAGAGGAGGGAAAATGAAATTTGAACGATAAGAAAAAAATACAAAATTGACAATTTCACTTTAATTTCCATTATGACCAAGAGGTCTAAATTAAAAATGGCAAGTTATTAAAAAAATTTAAATTAAACCCCAAAAGTTATAAATTAATAATTATATTTTTTAAAATTACAGTTGATTTTAATTTGTGGAACGTGTGTTGCCACAACAATATTGTTTCATTCAAAATTATTCCAAATTATGACAACTCAATTAAAAATTAACAGCTTTATTAAAAGTCAAAACTTTGAAATAGAATTTATATTGAATGGGAATATTCAACAATGTAATGGCAATTTAACAAATCATACTTTAATTGTCACAACGCAATTTGTCCAATCTAGAGATTTTGAAATGCGTCAAGCAATAAGAAACACTTGGGGGAAAACATTAATTTACAAAAACTTCATATTTACCACCGTATTTTTTATTGGTGTTGAATCGAAGCATAACATTACACGTGACACGCAGCTAATAAAAGAAAATCTTAAATATGAAGATTTAATAATGGGAAATTTCATTGACAAATATAAAAATTTATCTTATAAAAGACTTTCGACTTATAAATGGATAATTGATCATTGCCCAAATGCTAAATACATAATGAAGGTATTTTAATTAAAATTTACAAAATTTAATATTCCCAATTTTAACTATTTTAATATAATAATAATTTTATAACCAGATCGACGCCGACATTTTTCCAGATGTGATAAAAATAATTAAATTTATTTCCCACATGGAGCCGAGAATTAAAAACGAGTCGCTTGGACATTTCGGCTGTTGGATTTACACAAAAGAAATCCCAATTCGAAATCCCAGACATCACCTTTATGTTTCTCTTAAAGAATATCCCAGAAATATATTTCCAGATTTTTGTTTAGGTCCTGGGTCAATTTCAACCAGAAAAGCTTTAATTGCTGAATATTCAGTGAGGAATTCCATTCCTTTCTTTTGGGCTGAAGATGTTTTCGTCACTGGATTACTTCGTGAATATTATGAACTTCTTCACAACGTCGCAATCAATTTGTATCAATTGGTCGGAACTCATTTCTATGGGAAACGACACATTTGGATTAAATGGTGCGAGTCAAATACAACGGAACGTTTAACAAATGAATCCTTTACAGGAATATTTGTGGATTTGGGAAAACAAAAAACTTTAATTTCTGATATTAATTGTCTTCATAATAAATTTAAAGAAATACATTCCAATAAAAGTTTAATAAATTAAATTAAAATTCTTCATTGGAACACCATACAATACCATACAATACTGTATACCTACTTTTAATATAATGTGCATAAATATATTATTTTGTACCATTCTGATTAAACATAAATATGCACGAATGTTTCGCCTTTTTTCCCCTGCATATTGCATGCATATAATCGCATTCGATAGGGCATATAAGTTCGCACTCTAATTATTATTTTATTATCAACTATGTATTTATAACGTTGAACTAATCTAAAAATATTAAACGTGATTCTACACATCACACAATGAATTAAATGTATTACGTGATAAACCTGTAACTCTTATTATGATTCAATTTTTCAACAAAGAAACGGAAACTGTCAACAACCTTATGAAAAGTAAATTCTCAATTAATTTGACAGTAAATAGTCAAAACTGATGTGACAATAAAATTAGGACAAAATACTTGGTTTTGAAGCGTAACCATAGAAAAATTCATTTATAATGTATGCATATAAATCCATATTGAGACAATTTCATCATTTTACGGAAAATTGGATTTGTTTTTAATTTAAAAATCCAAAGTATTTGCATTTTTTCAATATGGTGAATTGGTCTAAGAGAAAAATGGTAATTG
Organism: Neelides folsomi; assembly: GCA_034687125.1. Taxonomy (NCBI): domain Eukaryota; kingdom Metazoa; phylum Arthropoda; class Collembola; order Neelipleona; family Neelidae; genus Neelides; species Neelides folsomi. The sequence goes on along the minus strand of JAQGBZ010000264.1, from coordinate 9,263 downwards.
GATTATTTTTATAACAAATGATAAGATTTAATCATTTATTAGAAATTAATTGTTTTTGATAATTACAGTTGATTGTAATCTCTTGCATTTGGGTTGCCACGACGGTTTTTCTTCATTCGAAATATTTTAAAAATCTTATTCCTAAATTAAAAATTAATAAACTCATTAAAAAATGTAAGCACGACAATTTTGAAATTGAAATAATTTTGAATGGGAATATTTCTCAGTGTTGGAACAGATTAATAAATCAAACTTTAATTATCTCAACACAATTTGTCCAAAGTAAAGATTTTGAAATGCGTCAAGCAATAAGAAAAACTTGGGGGAAAACTTTAATTTACGAAAATTTCATATTCGCCAATGTGTTTTTGATTGGAGTCGAAGCGTCTGATAATTTTACACGTGACACGAAATTAATCCAAGAAAATTTTGCATATGAAGATTTAATCATGGGGAATTTCATTGACACTTATAAGAATTTGTCTTATAAAAGACTTTTAAGTTCTAAATGGATAATTGATCATTGTCCAAATGCTAAATACATATTAAAGGTTATTAACTGAAATTAACTCATTAATTATACATTTATACTAAAATACAAATATTAAAATCAATTCTCATTATAAATAATAATTATAATTAATTAATTAATTAATATATTTAACTTTATAAACAGATTGACGATGACGTTTTTCCCGACATATTTAAAATGATTAAATTTATTTCTCACATGGAGCCACAAATTAAAAATGAGTCGATTGGTCATTTCGGTTGTTGGATTTATTCAAAAGAAATGCCAATTAGAGATCCTAAAAGCCATGTTTATGTTTCTTATAAAGAATATTCAAGATATTATTTCCCCGATTTCTGTTTGGGTCCCGCGTCCATTTCAACCAGAAAAGCTTTAATGGCTGAATATTCAGTGAGGAATTCTATTCCTTTCTTTTGGGCTGAAGATGTTTTCTTCACCGGATTACTTCGCGAATATTACGAACTTGTTCACAACGCGGCCATCAATTTGTATCAATTGGTCAACACTCATTTCTTCGGACAAAGAGATTTTTGGTCCAATTGGTGCAAATCAAATTCAAGTGAAAGTTTAACAGATGAAGAATTTACAGGAATCTTTATTGATTTGGATAGGGGGAAAACATTAATTCCTGATATTTTTTGTCTTCATAATAAACTTAAAGAAATATATTCTAATAAAGTTATAACAGACTGAAATTATTACTATAGGAACTTTCGTCAGCTTCGTCCATTATCTCTGTAATTTTTAGGAAAATTTCTCTGAAAACTTGGAGGGTATTCACCTATGTTATGACTTTGATAGAATTCACACAGACCAATTTAACAAATAAAACTTTAATATAAACCCAAATTAGACCCTATTAATGTTCATACTGTACTCCCTGAGTGCACAATAGAATAGAAAATGGAAAAGTTTGTAACAAGTAAGTTTTTAAGTTCAAACTAACTATATAATTCATAATCATAGGTATAATTCATAATTATAAGTATAATTAATTCAATCATACACTGAATGGCAAAATCTATGGTCAAAATTTTGCCACCAATATTGATGTAATTTTTGATATTAAAATATACGGCTAACATTCGGAATCTCTGCAAAACCATGTTATATGGTTCCAGCGTGCATTTGAATAGGAATGGTGATTAGTGCCATCTAACCTAACCTAGCCTAAGATATAAGAATTGGGAAACATGGTGCCCCATGATTCTAGCATGGTTTTGCAGAGACTCCGAATCTCAGCCAAATATACTTTTATTGTAAGGTAAATGAAATCCATTGATATTACAATGTAATAAGTGCAATACATTTTGTAAATCAAATTCATTTGTTCTTAATATAAAATATCATAAATTTGACGAGTGATTGTATAAGTTAAAAATAATGGATAAATAATTACAATAAGTTTTGAAAAAGTTATTCAATAAATTTTATTGTAAATTATTGTTTCTCTTTTAAAGTCCCATTTCATTGGTAGAAGATAATTTGAATAAAAATTTACATATTGGTCAAATAAATTAACTTCATCTATTGAGTGCAAGTCAATGATTAATTTCACCAAATTTATTTCACAAAAACTCATCGATTGCAAAATTTTAGATGTTTTTTCAAAGGTTTTTTCATTGGCATAATTATATCCATTAGGTCAGGGTGTACGTCGTGGGAACAAAATTTAAACCATTAAAACCACTGGAACCATATAGCGTCAGCGTCGGGTATTTCCGGGTGGAGAAGATGGGAAAGATTGAAATCAGACTTAGATCAAAGTTGCGAGTCTCGCAACTTTGATTGCAACTTTGATTGGAACATCGTGTGGAGATTACCGCAGTGACCTTTTGGACGGACTAACCTAACCTTTCGTTGCCCATCGGATTGTTGAAAGAAGGTGAGCGACAATGGACCATGCAATGCCAAATGGACTCGTTTGGAAAGTAGATGAGAGCCGTTGAAGAGGGAAGGCAATTGGAGTGAGAAAGTCGGCTGGCCAAACTTTCACCAGTACTTTCTCCCATTCATCTTTCGGCGTGAAGGGGAGGACTGCGAGGATGTAAAATGTCCTATCATTCTCGACCCTCATCATCCCTACATTCGACTCTTCCTGAAAAAAGTACATGGAGAAAGCGGCCATCATGGTCATAAGCAAAAATAGGGTTGATAATTGTAAGTTTTTTTACAGTTAGATAGAAAACTGTGATTTTATATTATTTCAATGCATCTCAAAAAGTATTTTCATTTTTAGTAATATTAAATAATATTAGCTCATTTCAGACCTCAAAATTAAAACATTAAAATATTTCCAAATGATTAATAGTAATTTTCTAGAAAATTTACACTCATGGCTTTTAAATTATTAATGAAATTTTAATTAAAATTGTTTAGAGAAATATGAATTATGATTTTTTACATGATCAAAAATAAAATCTATTAGTCCAATTTCAATTTTCTCAATTTTATAACACTTGGGTTTTTATTCAATTTTAATTAAACTTAAATATTACATAATTACTTATAGATGTCCCTAGCTAGAGTCAATTTTATTTTAAAAGTTTAATTAGTTTATTTTTTATCAAATTGATTATTGAAATAAAAATATCAGACATTTGAACAAGGCTAACTAAAGAAATAAATTCCCCGATTAAAATGTAAAAGGCAATGAGAAATAATACAATATAAATGACAAAAAATGGCAACAACTTCCTTACTTTTAATGGCTTAGGATCATATTCATCCTTGGATCTCTTTAAATTTTTAAATGTATTAATTTTATCGTAATTCTTGCGATTCCAGGATCGCAATTTTAAATAATCTTTATCAATTAAAAGAGATTTTGAAGGTGCTAAAACCAAATTGCTAGTGTAACCTTCAGTCCACATCCTGTAAATTCCTGATTCAATAATTCGCAATCGAAGAAGCTCCATTTCATATTTAATTTGTGTATTTGTTGCATAATTAAAAAAGGTCGTGACAGAATATTTAGGTTCATACTCAAATTGATTGACGATGTAATATTTATTTGGATAATAAAATCGAATCAATTTTTCAAAATTGAGGCAATTCGTTGTGGTATCCACATAATAAAATACATTTGGCATTTTGACAAATTCTTTGTTTGTTATCAATGGTTTATTTAACCTTATGTATTCAATTAAATTCATAAATTCATAAAACAAATGCACTGAATGGTGAAATTTACTTTTTAATTCAGTTTCGCTATTTCTTAAAGAATGTTTCAGATTTAATAGAAATGAGGATTGTGTTCTTTCAAAATAATAATCATAATAACTTTTATTTTGAGAACTAAAATTCAATTTATTTAAATCATTTGTTTCAAAAAGGTCTCTCCTGAATGAAGTTGTAAAAATTAAGTGTTTATTAAAGTTTCCCAATAATTCAAATTTTTGAAATATTTTTGGCGGTGGATCGTATACCATCAGTTTAAACATATTTCCTTTGTATGCTGAACTTAAAATAAATCCAGCTAAAATTAAAATCGAAATAAATAGCGAACATTTTAGTTTTGAAAAATTTTGTAATTTGCAATTTGATTGTTCAATTATTATTGATAATGAAATCGTGTAATTAATTAAAACTAAATTAAGATTTTTCGGACTAATTGAACATATAATTTTCATAGTAACAAAAATAAAAACAAATGAGACACAAATTGAAATCCAAACGCTTATTTCATACGGCCGATACATAATTGCATAATTGATAATTTTATTTTTATTTATATATTTTGTAAATGTAAATTGATCTCTCGTCGCTGGTGTTGTATAATATTGCCTTGTAGTCCTTCTTGTGAAATTTTTATTCTTTTCCACAATATAAATTGATTTTAAAACTGAATGCGAAGTTTTCCCCCAGCCAACTCTTATAATCACATCTTTCCCATTATATTCAGTGGGATTTAATGAAAAATTTAATCTCACGGCTGCCGTGATCATAAAACAGTAATTCTGATCAATTAAATGCGGAAATTTTGATAACATTTGACATTGATTTGTTTGAAATTTTTGGTCATTTCCTAAAATCTTATTAAATTTGATTTTACTATTAGTTAACACGGCACCTTCAAAGTCTTTGCAATCACCAATGCAGAATAATATATTTATTAAATTATTTAAATTCAGTTTATCAATCTTATTCACCTTCATATTAATTGGCTCCATGCAAAGTTTTAAATTTGAATGAAATTTTCTCCAAATGTTCCTACGGCTTTCCTTTTCAATGTTTATAAATTTAATAAAACTATTTAATGTGTATATTCGAGAAGGAATTTCTTGAATTTTATTCGAAATTGCATAAATTGCATGGCAGTCAGCTGGATAATTAAAACTGTTGAAATCGTTATAAAGTGAGTATAATTGTCTTTTATATGCATCTAAAATTGTTTGCCAATTTTGAGTTTCAACTATCTTCTGCAGATTTCCAACAAAAGCAATAACAAAAATATCGTTTACCGAAATTGATAATCTAATCCTTATGGTAATCAATTGATATTGTAAGATCAGCATGTCTACGTCGTTTTTGAATATTTTATCGGATATTAAAAGTATAGCTCTACAATTGTTATACAATTTTGGAATATTAACTGCATTTTTTATTTGATATAAATATTCACCATGAGGATCATTAAAGTCTGATCGAATCTTGTCAATATAATCAGAGTTGATTGTAACGATTGACTTCAAGTAATTGGAATAAAAGTTAATATAATTATTAAATAAACCAACATCTCTCACCGAATTGAAATCAAGTAATCTTATTAAATGAATATCACAGTTTCCAAGAATTCTTAAATAAAACGAAACGTTTTTATAAAATGTATTTGTATCGGTATGTTCAAATGAGTTAAAATGAGCCAAAGCTCCAACATAAATTATTTGTAAAACTATTAATAACTTGAGAAAATTTACTTTAAACAGATTTGAGGGGAAAAAATTATCACAAAAATTTAAATACATTTTTTTAATGAGGACAAAACTGATAAATTATAATTAAGCAATATCCAATCACTTATCAACAAATCTAATCATATTGAATAATTGGCTATTTTTGTGATATCAAAATAATTTCTATAAATTATTTAAAAATGTGAATTCAATATTTACATTGAAAGTAAAGCAAATAAAAAAATAATTAAAATCGTTAAAATCAATTAGTTTTTAGCTATCCACTATAAATTAAAATATTTAAAATTCATATTTTGTTCTCCCCTTTGAAGATAGGTATAAAGATAACTTAATATAATAGCCTCGCTGGCTGCGCGGCGAAGCCTTTGTGGCTCATTGCTGCCTTTATGGCTAAAGCTTGTTTGTAAGTACCGAATACCGATCCAATTCCAAAGAGATTGAATCACTTAAAATGTATGACACGATAGATTTTAATACTCATTTATAGCTTTTCTTAACTAACATTAAGTATTTAGATAGAATAATTATTCTAATTCCAAAGAAAAATAATTTTTGAATAACAAAAAAAGCCTGTGAATTTTAAAGTTTCGACTTTCTGTCATTTGTATAAAATATTTCTCAAATAATTCTAACAGTTCCTTAAACTGGCATCTGGTATGTGCCAGATTGCATTTGGTATTTTGTCATCTGGCATTAAAAGGCATCTGGCAATGCCGGATGGAGCACTGGATGTAACCCAACAAAGCTAGAAAATACCAAAACTCCCCCGTCTCCTCCATCAATTATTGGAATATAATAAAAGTATAATGAAATATTTGGCTGTAATATTCTTCTATCTTCGTACAATGAATACCGTATTTATTCAAATAGTAGCCTAGGCTACTATTGAAATTTTCCCAATTGAGACTAGGCTACTATTCGAATAAATACGGTACATTAAATCAATTTCAATTGATCACCAATTACAATGCGATTAGAGAAATTCTATTTCTAATAATGAATTCTTAAGAGATGTGATTGTATAAAACGCTAAAAATATATTTTAAAAAATAATAATTTATAATAATTTCAGCGGACCAAATTAAAACTGAACTGGCAAATAACAATCCACAAATGACCAAAATGGGAAGGATTTTTCTAATTATCAAAGGACGCGAATTGTAAACTTCCGGGGATTTCAATAAACTTTTAAAAGTGTTGATTTTATCAAAATTGACTGTTCCATTTTTTGGCCAAAACATGTTCATTCCATGATTCCAGTTTCAAGAATGGGAGACAATTTGATGTCCTTCGTCCCACATTTGCCAAATGCCAGATTGAAATAAGGAGCCAAAAATAGGTTTAATTGTTCATTAAAATTTGAATTAAAATTGTAGTACGTAAAGTTGTAACGTTTATAATGACTTTCCCCGGTCGTGTATTCGCTATTTCTAAACTCCCTCTCTTTCACAGTGTAATATTTGTCCGGTGTAATATCGACAAGTTTTTTAATCCTCAAAATAAACTTCTCGTCGTCTAACAGAATAAAGTTGTAGGGCATATTGAAATTCCCGGACCAATATTCAACCAGAATTCGATCACTCGTTTTGTTGAAACTTAAAACAGAATTTGGAATGTAGCTGATTGATTTTTTGAAAGGTTTAACATTTCTATCCGTTTTGTGGAATATTTCAATGTCTCAAAAAAGCTTGGTCGAGAATTTTCATAATAAAATATCTTGCTCATATTTGAATTAAAGCTTTTTCAATCTAAAATATTCTCAAATTACCTCAGCGGGTGCGATTATATTGTTTGAATAAATATTTGGATCCTTATTCGAATAAGCCAACTCTTCAAATGTTTCGCACGATTACGAATTTTTGTCCAAAGCGATGGTTAAAAATAATATTGACTTGTAAGCTGTGGTTATAATTAAACTCTTCGGAATAAAGTTGGCGACTTTAAAGGGTTTTTCTCTCGTGTGAATTCTAGTGTGTTGGATTAAATACCTACTGTCAGAAAATTTCTTATTACATAAATTACATTTAAATTGTTTTTCATGTGTGTGTGTGTGTTCTAGTATGTTTTATTAAACTACTACCTTCTGAAAATGCTTTATTGCAAATTTTACATTTTAATGGTTTTTCACCTGTGTGTATTTTAGTATGTTTTATTAAACTACCACTTACTGAAAATGCCTTATTGCAAATTTTACATTTAAATGGTTTTTCTCCTGTGTGAACTCTAGTGTGAGTTATTAAATTCCCACTCTCTGAAAATGCTTTTTTACATGTTTTACATTTAAATTGTTTTTCACCTGTGAACTCTGGTGTGAGTGATTAAATGTCCATTTTGTGAAAATTGTTTATTGCATGTTTTACATTTAAATGGTTTCTCACCTGTGTGAACTCTAATGTGCGTTATTAAATTTTCATTTTGTGAAAATGACTTATTGCATAATTTACATTCAAATGGTTTCCACCACTGTGAATTCTTTTGAGCGATATTAAATCTCCATTCTTATAAAAAAATTCTTTTATATGGCTTTTCTTTAATGTGTGATCTAATACGAGTAAACAACTGACTCAATATTTTATAAAACTGATTGCAAAATATACAAATAAATAACTTTAACTGAATTAATTTAAGGTTGTTATTGTTACTAACATTAGTTTTATCCATTTCCTTAAAATAATTTTATTTCTCTTGGCTTTTTATTTGTAGATTTTTTACCACTGTATCAACAAATTAAATCAGATATAGATATAGCCTTATTTTCTTTTTAATAGAAAGTATATTTGCTTCTATACTCACAATAAAATTCAGTTTAAGATAAATGATGTATTTCCTTGAAACGCAAACAGAACAAGTAATAAATATTATTTATATAATTCTTAGGTTTAATTTTTTGTATGAATCATGAAGTAAATTCCTTTGAAAAAGTATCCTTATCAATATATTATATTTATATCCTTATCTCGCCGATGATTCTATAAATCCATTATGACAATTGTGGAATTATAATAATAAATGTTAAGGATACAACACATTAGAGGCATACCTCCAATAAATACCTATTTTAATTCCTCCTATAGGTCAAATATGTTTAGGGGAAATATGATTTTTAATCTTTTCCTTGAAACTCTTACAAATCCTTATATGCAAGATAAAGGTGTATGAAACAAATCATAGTGTAAAATATGTATTGTTAGAAAAAAGTATACAAATATTTAGCGTAGAGTTAGAACCTTGTCTGTATTCAACATATAATATCTGTATTATATTATTATTAAAGGGCGGATATCTATGCAAATGCATATATCGTGCATGTTTTGCATATTTTGCATGTTTTGCATATCTAGGCATTTCGTGCATATTTTGAATATTTACTTTCCTAACATAATTTATTAAAATATATACATGTTCTGTAATGGTAATATTAATTTCAAAGGGCCAAATGTTAAGCTGGAACTTTACACTAAATTTACAAATATTCCATTGGGTAATAAGAGAAATCTATTATGTACATAGCTCATGTGAGTGATATGATGGCATGGCAAAACGTTTTAACTCTAACCATTTTATAATTTTTCAATTTCGTTTACATATTATAAATTAAATAGAAAATATGCCTAAAGATAATACTTTATTACCAATCTGGATTAAAAAGGTTGATTCAAGTCAATACACCACGGATGGGAAAATTATCTTTTGCCAGGTAATGAATATTTTATCTAATTATTGAATATATTTTTATTTAATTAAATATCAATTCAAATTATTCAAGAAACAAAATTTATCTTTAACATTAATTTGTAGCCCTGTCAAAAGAATGT
>JAQGBZ010000263.1:0-88209 GCA_034687125.1 Neelides folsomi | reverse complement strand
GTAAATATATGAAATTTCAGACTCACTAAACTTTAGATCGTTACATGAGATTCACACTCGAGAAAAACCTTTTAAATATAAAATTGGTAGATATTCATTCAAAAGGAATAGTGCTTTAGATCGTTACATGAGAATTCGCACTCGAGAAAAACCTTTTAAATGTAAAATTGGAAAATATTAATTCAGAGGGATGAAAACTTTAGATCGTCAAATATTGCTTGACGGATAAAATAACTATGTTTGGGTAGTTTATAATTTAGGCTGAGCCAGTGGTAATGCCTATTCTTATATTAACATTAATCCATTCTATTAATATTTTATGTAAGCTTGTACCTTTTAAGACTAAGATATAAATATAGAATATGTAGTTTTATATTCTAGATTATTGGTGTTATAATTAAGGTGTTTATCCTATTTATTTCAAGGTGTTTAATTTATTTATTATGGTGTTTACCTAAGGGGTGTTTAATTTAATTATTTTAAGGTGTTTATTCTATTTATTGAGGTGTTTAGTTAAATGGAATCCATTTATTATTACATTTTTCTTTAAATTTAGGGTTGGCTTCCAACCAAAGAGGCATTGGAAAAATACAATCTCATTGAATTTGAAAATGTGTCCGAAGCTCTCAAAGAAGGAAATGTAAGGAAGTTTAATGAAGCTCTCGTTGCCTCTGAACAGAAATTCATCCGAGCTGGAATTTATTTAATTCTTGAAAAATTAAGAACGCTTCTTTACAGAAATTTACTAAAGAAAACGTAAGATTAAAATCATAACATAAATTTTGAATCCGTCTTGCAAAATATTAAACTAATTTTAAAAACAGATGTTTCATCTATGAAAGTCATCAAGTGCCTTTGGGAGTTTTGGAAGCAGCGTTAAAATGGTCAGGGTATGAAGATATTGCAGAACACGAGATTCATTGCATCGTTGCGAATCTCATCTTCGATGGGCAAATCCGAGGTTATATATCCAATCAGCATCAAATGCTTGTCGTTGCCAAGAATAATGCATTTCCGAAAATTTCAATTTCAGGAGACTAATTAATAATATATATTGTTTTTACATTCAAAGTTTTATTTTACTTTTTTTTACAAATTGACATATACTAAAAATACCTGTATTGAAAAATTGTTTAATAAAAATATAAAATAACATAAATGAAAATTATTGAGGTACATAAGAAAGATGAATATTTTATTGAGAGTCTGAAGAAGATGAAGATGACGAGTCAGTGCTCATAACTTCAACGTCTTCGTGGTTCCTTGTTGAAGGATCAATGACAGGAGTCGGATGGTAGAACCCGGGATATTCTGGTGTAGTTCCTCCAACGCCAGTGTGGTTATGAGCATGGGGATGCCAAGGTGGAAATGGATTTCCGGGATTCACTGTCGGATTTTGCTCATTGAGGAGAAGAGTTGGAGGTGCGCTAAGAGGAAGTTCGCCAAGCTTTGCAAGATATCCCATTCGCATTTCAAAATCAGTTGGATATGGCCTATCATAATAATATTGTAATTAAACCAATTAATTTTCTTTACATTTAATAAAGTAACATTATCTTAATTTATATTGAGTTAATCTTAATACCTTCTTGGATCCCCAGCTTGCCAGTTTAGTGGAGCAGCAACAGCATTGGTAGATGAGATTCTGTGTGCAAATCTAATGAGATCCTCCGAATTTACAGGATGTGACTGTGCTTGATTAATTTGATCTGTTTATAAAAGTAACGAATTTAGAACAATTTCATAACTCATATTCGTAAACAAAAAGATTTATAATATTAATAAATTGTCTTACCGAGCTTTTGTCGAGCTTGGTAAAGAGCCGTTGAAAGAAGATTTTCTGCCTCTTTTAAGTTCTTTTGCAGAGTTTGTATGTCTTGATCTTGCCGGTTCACTTCTTCGCTCAACTCCCTCATGTTATCTTCAATTTCTGCTTGCTCCTTCGCTAACTGTAATTATTTAGGAATTGATATTAAAAACATGAATATTATATTTGATAATAAGTGGAACATACCGCCAAGTTTTCAACCAAGCTTTCATTCTTCACCATTGCGAGTTTTATAAGTTGTAGTTGATCTTTATGCGAGAGCTTCTCTTGTTTCGGCGCAATTGTGCTTTCCAACAACTCCCTAAAAATTAAATTCATAATGATGATCAATTTTATTTTATAAAAGTAATAATCTTTCTTGGCTTATAATTTAGTAGTTTTAAAGAGTCCAATGTGCTAAAGTTGACTTTTGAGCTTACTTTGTTAGAATTTCAATATCGTCGACAAGAGTGAGGAGTTTTTCCATCGTGCTAACACCTCTCGTTGCCATTTTGATCAGTCACTTAATTGTAACTCTTCTTATGTATGTTCTTATGTTGTGCTCTTCCTTATACTTTTTAGATGTAAATAATTAATATTTTATTGTTCTAATTGGAAAATAATGTCGAAAGTGCCGAATCTCTTGTTCGGGTCGTTCGGTAATCCAAGTGTATTCTGAATCCTGCCCTGAACCATAGAAGAAGAGTTCGTGTACAAAAGATGTCTTTCCATTTGGGGCTATGTTGTCCATACTTAAGGATGTGTTTGCTAAAATGCTATGTTGAAGGTTGTCTTTTTCTTACACATTCGATTTCAACGCCACTCTGTACATTTGCGAGCGTACTCAGTTCTACCTGGCAAGCGGCTTCTACGGTCTACGACAAAAGGACCATTTTCTACATCTAATTCATGCACATTGTTCTTTTAATTGATAAGAAATCAATAGTTACTTGAACAATATCCCATTGATTGTTTCATCAAGTGAGAGACGAATTGTCAAAAGAAGTTTGGCCACTTAGGCATTGAGCGTAAGTTGTGAATATTGTGAACTATCTTTATCTATAAGTTATAGTACTTGAAATTTTAAATCTTTGGAATTTGGAATATTTAGAATTCTTGATAGTTTTGGAATGATATTGATTATTTAATTTGGGTTCATTGAAAGATACACGATGTAATATCCAATTAATGTTTTTACACTGAGTGAGTAATAATTAAACTTTAAATTATAGTTAAATTTTAATAAATTATCTGATTTTTCTAGATTGAGAGGGAGGATTCTCAATATCAAAAATGAAGTCCTTCAATTTTGGGAGCAAGAAGCCTTTGATTTCCAAAAAGGAACTTGAAGACCAGAGGAAGAAGGCGGATGAACAAGCGGCTGCTGTTGCCTTTGAGGAATATGTCGCCACGTTCCAAGATTCTGGAATTAAATCAGCTAATAGCAAAATTTGGATCAAAGCTGGAACATATGATGCTGGAAAACGACGTAAGTTATTTTCAACTATCGTTTTTTAAAATTTAAATAAGGGGCTGCTTCAATTTTCATGTAGTAATTGTTAGTATTTTGTGACATTCGTAATTTATCAATTTTATTAATTGGTTTTTCAATTTTTCAGAGGAGGATAAGAAAGAGGCCGGTAAACTCTATAAACCCACGTCCAGATTCGTGGAACCAAAAATTGAGGCCCTTCCTGTTGAGGACTCACGACCAGAGCGACTGGGCAAAAAGAAGGAAAAAGAGAAAAAGAAAAGCAATTTAGAAATCTTCAAAGAAGAATTAAAAATGTAAGCTGGCAAAGTCAATAATAAAAATATTTATAGTAATTGTCATTTTTCTTATAGTATTCAAGAGGAACGGGAAGAGCGCCATCGGCTGAAGACTATGCTCGGACTGCAGGAAGTGATCAAGTTGCCACCAAAACCAGGGGACGACCTCCGTGCTTCACTATCCCTTGAACTCGGTTAATAAGTTTTCTCCTTTATCTCTCTCTCGAACTTCTGATGAGAGCAACACAAATATTGTTCCGAAAACCTCCAAAACCCTTCCATTGGCACGATTAATAATGAGACGTTTATTTCTCTGAAAATCCACGGTTTAAACTTTAGACGATGTTAGGATGGGATCAATTGATGATGGGGATCCCAACACTACCAATATCTACCTGGGGAACCTTCCAATAAGGGTAATTGACCTTTTTATATATTTCAATTAATTATTCTTTTTATTTATCCTTCAATTGGACATTATACTCCTAGATAACATTTTGTTTAGACCAAACATTATTAAAAATATATTCATTAAATGTTTATTTACAAACAGTAAGATTGCCTTTTTACTTTCGGTTTTGCTGGGCTTTTTATTACCATTTAAACTAATGTTAATGTCGATAAATGTTAACCGCAAGTCTAAATTACTAATAATCTATCTATTACTATTTTCAATGGCAAAAGGTAATTACATACTTACATAAAAGAACAAACTGCTTTAGTTTTTTGTCGCTTTTTTGATTGAGTGATGAAATGCCGACTTGCGGTATCCGCAACTCGGGAGTCTGAGAATATATTCGTTCCTTTTATTTTTGACTCCTCAGATCTCAGAGCAACAATTGATGGAGATCTTTGGTAAGTTTGGCCCATTGGCCAGCGTAAAGGTCATGTGGCCGAGGACTGACGAGGAAAAGACAAGGAATCGCCTCTCTGGCTTTGTTGCCTTCATGTCGAGAAGAGACGGGGAACGAGCTCTTAAGCACCTTGCAGGCCAAGACTTCTTAGGGGCGGATATCAAGTTAGGTTGGGGGAAAGCTGTTCCAATACCCTCATTCCCCATTTATATCCCGCCAAACATGATTGAACTCACGATGCCACCACCGCTTTCCGGTCTGCCGTTCAACGCTCAGCCAGATAAAAAGGACCGAAACAAGGTAAATGCAAAATATGATTTCTAATATTTTTATAATAATAATACTCGAAGAGACAATGGAAAAGTTCGAGACTAATTTTTGAATTCATTAAGATTCCACCTCCCGGGACGCCATATCCTACTGAAGGAAGAGGAAAAGAAGAGTTTGACAGGGTAAATAATTAGGATAACACAAAATTACTAAATATTTGCATTAATTGACAATTTATAAAGAAATGTCAATCTACTAAATTGCTTTGTTAGATATTACAAGCCGCGACAGTGAAAGTAGCCGTTCCATCAGATAGGAGCCTCATCGCTCTGATTCATCGAATGGTCGAATTCGTCATTAGAGAAGGCCCCATGTTTGAAGCAATGATAATGAATCGGGAAATAAACAACCCCCTATTTAGGTAGAATTGTAAACATTTAATAATCATTTTATATGCAATAAATAAATATCCTGGACAATTTAAATAACGTTCCCTTTTGTATTTTTTAGATTTCTATTTGAAAACCAAAGTCCAGCTCACATTTACTACCGATGGAAGTTATTTTCCATTCTTCAAGGAGACTTAACTCATCGATGGAGAACAGAAGAATTTAGAATGTTTTTAGGTTGATTTCCTTAAAATAAATTTTATCCTGTAATGTTTAGAACTGTTAATTATTATTATGTTATATTTAATCAATAATTTTTATAAAAGGTGGTCCAATATGGCATCCTCCTAATTTAAACCCTTTCACTGGCGGAATGCCCGACGAACTTATCCCTGAAGACGAAAGGGAAATGAGGAAAGGAAGTTTGTCTAATGCGTAAGTCATTTAACTTTTAAAATTTTATTCTATTTATTGCTGCAATGTAAATATATTTAATAGGTAGTTCTGTGAGAAGTGAGCATGATGAAATGTATGATATTTAGATATTGTATGTTTTCCAAATGTTCATAATTAAAATGTTTTATAATTTTTATTTACAGTCAAAGAGATAGACTTGAAAAGATGTTAAGAAGCTTGAACCCCGAAAGACATAAAATTGCTGAAGTAATGATTTTCTCTGTTGAACATGCCGAATCAGCAGAAGAAATTTGTTTGTGTGTAAAGGAATCCCTTGCGAATCCTAAGACAAGTCTGACAAAGAAAATAGCTCGACTTTACGTTGTCTCTGATATCCTTCACAATAGTATGGCTAAAGGGATGAATGCCTTTGGTTATCGGAAAGCGTTCAAAGTTCACTTACCTTCAATGTTCCAAGAAATTCATTATACTTATCAAACTGCCTGTTCCGAAGGCGTTGGTGAAAGCGCTGAGAGTTTCAAACAACGAGTATGTGCATGTTTTCGTGCATGGGAAGATTGGGAAATTTATCCAAACGAATTTCTCATTCGTCTTCAAAATATCTTTCTTGGACTTCTTACTGCCAATTCAAGGGTACATTAATTTATTTTTATCAATTTGTGTTTATTTGACGAAATCATACCAGAAATTTTCATTGCTTATTTAATTAATTTTATTAGGAAGAAGAGCAAAAAATATTTGAAGGTTTAGAAGGAGGTGAAAATGAAGAAGAAGCTTTAAAGAAACGAAAGAAGTCTCCACCAAGAGCGATGATGCCTCCCAAAAGCGCTCTCAACCTGGTCAAATCTCTTCAATCTATTGATAACGAAGACCTTGATGGTGTCCCACTGGAAGACTTTGAACCCTTAAAGATCGACAAAGAGTCCATCGGATCAAATGAAGTGTCTCAACCACCCAAAGGAGCTTTTCTCCCTTCGAAATGGGAAATGGTCGATCCCGAAGATGTAAAAGCTCAAGCTGTTACTACAACGAGTAAATGGGACCTTTTTGAAGAACCTGTCGAAACGAAGGAAGAACCTCAATCTCCTCAAAAGCCCTCCAACCTCGTCGAATATGACGAAGACCTCGATGGAATACCAATGGACGAAGAAGAGGATGAGAATCAAACGACCTACGGTGCATATGAAGGTGAAAACACTGAGAGCAGGAGGAACAAACTGAGAGAAATTGAAATCAAAGTAATGGCCTTCCAAGATGAACTTGAATCCGGAAGAAAACCTGCCAAACATGGGAATATATTTGATGCTGTACAAAAATTTAGAGAAAAGCTATTAAGAAAGGTAATTCGTTAAAATGATTAAATATCATAAATTAATAAGAAAAAAAGCACAACCATATCCTATATTGGGAATTTTCGGATGATAAAATTCTAATTAAATTATTTTTATAATTAAATAATTAATTGATACATTAATGTATAATTATATAAGTGTTTAATATATTGTAAATTTAGGCTGATCGAGAGAGTAGAAAGAACGACATGGGTCCCGGAGCAGAAGATAACGATGATCGTTCTTCTAGATACTCTGATAAAAGTAGTAACAGTCGATCTCGCCGTAATCAATCTCCCTCCGATGAGTCAAGAAATCACCGTGATCGAGGCCGATCTCCTCATAGTTCATCTTCAAGGTTTTTAAATTCCCTTTAGCATTTTCTCCTCCTACCTTTTGTTTTTCATTGCTAATTGCCCTCCTTTCCTTCTTCATATTTAGGTCAAGCAGAAAGCAGAGAAGTAGTTCGCGTTCTCCTAAGCACCGTTCCCACTACAACAATAGGTTCGCCAGTCTAAATGGAATCGGCTTGATATTAATTCCATCACTTTTTCAGGTCTAGGAGTCGGAGTCGGGGGAGATCGAAGCGTTCGTCTTCCCGTTCAAGATCACCCTCAAGAAGACATAGAAAGCATAAGCGCTAATATGACCTGCATTGTTATGTACTTTTAAATACTTTTAGATACATTTTTCTACTCCTGGAGAATTTTTCAACTCCTACTACTCATTTTTGAGTAAATGAATATTAGTGATTTTTTCAAAGCTCATCAGAATCATGCAAATACAATTTGCTTCTTTCACTATCAAAGTGAAAATAATAATGTCATGTTAATTTATAAGAAAGATTTATAGACATATTCTACTATTTGATTTTTAAAATATATCAAAGCTAACCTTGAACTCATTTAATTTTCATTTGATCATTCGGATTTGGATTTCTATCAACGATCTCAATCATTCAATTTCTCTCATTTACATGAATTAAACGTTAAACCTCTAGAATGAACTTATTTGAATGAGGATTGGGAAATAATAAGTGTATCTAAAGTCTAGCATGAGTGGGCCATAAATAAATAGTTTAAGGGTAATTAAAATTCTCATTGTGAGTGCGTAATTGTAATTGAGAGTTGAAGGGGAGGGATAATAGAAGAATGAAAGATTTCAATTAAGGAAATGTGAATTTAATTGAATGAAGGATAAATCCGGGGAATTGGAGGAGGAAAGTAGTTGGGCAGACGTCGAAGAGCAATAGATGGATGAGTTAAATGGAAGCTCGTCATTGACGACTTGTGAACAATCACCCTTCTTCCGCCCCTCATTCAATTCCAAGAGGAAGGAGAGACAAAGGAAAAGAGGGAAGAGAAATGAGAGATGGATCCTTGTTGTAACTACCATAGTACTCCATGTGTAAGCATTGGGGTTTGTAGGGAGCTGTGTTAGGAATTTCCCATGCCAAAACATCCTCATCCCACTGCACACATTGGGAGATAAGAAAGGAAAGGCAGAGGGTCTGCTGTGTGAGTGTCCTGTGAGCTTCTCTTCGGTTGTTGCCAACTCGAATATGAGGAAAAGAAGGCCGACAGTCCAAAGTTTTCTCTCTCAGGGGGAGTTTGTATCACCTTCATTTCTCTTCCATCATCACGTTCCCCTTGACCTTCGGGTTCTCCCAGCACCCACAACTCTTGAAATCCCAAGCTTTCATCCCTTGCATCACTTTCCGATGCCGACAATAAAAGTCCAGGGAATTTATTCAGAGTGGTTGCCACACGTCAGAGGAAGCTCTCCTCCCACTAATCATATTTACTTCTTTTACTCCTTTACCTTTGAAGAATATCTACGTCGTTGATTCAACAGTTCCTCGGAAGTGATTTCTTAATCGTCTTTTCATGACTTCTCCATAAGAATCACTCCTTTGCATACATCACACTCTCACACAACTCACACTCCTCATGTAATGTATGGTACGCTCGTACGCTTTCCATGCATTTCACATCCCCACATCCTTTATATATGTATTCTATTCATCTGGTAGATATTAAGTCTTTGAACAGACCAAGCTTTCACACGCACTCACATATGGATTGATGTATGCTCAATGCTCCATATAGTGAATATGTAAATGCTGTAAATCATATGCTTCATTTCCATTCTAATCCCAGCCGAATGGTATTATAATGATTTTCATAATTTTTCCACTCATCTTTATTGTGTGATCCAACTGGTTAATCGCATAATATGAGAATGCTCATCATGACATGTAGGTTGTACAAAAGTTATTTCTTTGGGAGTTATAATCTATGTAAGTTTTTTCACTTACTTTCAACTGGGAGTAGGAAGGGTGGAATAATATTGGTGTAATAAAGTGAAGTAAGTGGATGAATAAAACCGTGTGGCTGTGAATAGGCCGAGGGGAGTATAAGCTCCAAGGTTTTCTGAATGGATATAGCAACCAAAGAAGAGAAATGTGGTGTGCCGTGAATAAAAAATTGGGGAGAGCTGGAGGAGAGAGTTTTAAAACAACAGGTTGTTGGTCGTCATAACTCGAAAGCCTCCTATAGATGCTATGCTCCCTGGGCATGAAAGTAATGAATGTGGAATGACTGTGGAAGGTGTGTAGTGTTGGTGGTAGTTGAAAATGTATTTTTCATTCCCTTTCCTCTCTGCTTTGGAAAGAACCTAGAAAGAAGGTTCAATTGGTTCGTATCTCTTCTTTGGAAGAGCGGAATGAGCCTGCCGATAAAAAATGAAGCCGTGTAGAGACGTGAACATTGACCCAAAAAGTTTTCTCATTGGAAAGAAGGAGCCTCGGGGAGAGTTGGCTCCTTCCTCCCAACTCCTCCGCTTCTCATGGTCCCTCGAGGAAGATCCTTTGGAATGAGGGTGAATCTGGCGACGATGGCTTCCTCAGGGATACAAATCCCACTATGTTGCAGGTAACCTAACTATGAATACGATCCCTGGAAGGGCCGAGGTGTGTGGAAGGGTGAAAGCCTTCCCTTAGAGCCCCTTTTCCCTTCAGAGAACATTTTATTTCCCTTGAAGGACCCTCTGACATCCTGAGCCTGGCAATGGCTTTCCTGCTCCTTTCCTTCCCACTTCTCCAAATCCTCACAAGAACTTATAGCTCTGGGCTGGAAATAAATGGAAGAGAGTAAATCCTCCTCTCGACTCCTTAATACTTCCATAAACGAAGAGTTATGATGGCGATGGAAAGGAATTAAAAAGCGAGAGAATTTCCAAACCACACAAGGAGGAGACAGAGAATTCAAAAGATACAGTCCATGTATTCAATCCTCCTTCTCAACCATCCTACAATGGAAAACAAATAAGAAGGAGATATACCCCACTAGGTCTTCAAGGGAGGATAAATAGGAAAGTATGTCTTTAAGTAGTAAGTGTGGTTCTCTCTCTCCTATGTACGCTGTTTACTTTTCTACTCTCATGTTTCACATATTTTCTCAACCATGGAGAGTTGAAGGAACAAAGAGGATTCCTCGAAATCATAAAAGATAGAGAGAACTCTCTCTACTTATGAGACTGCCGATTGATAACCTAATGTGAACTCCTTTTCGCTCCTTTTCCAAGACCCGTCACGAGGACCAATAGATAGAACTTCTTCGCCTTTTCATGATTCACCACCATTCTAATCGAATCAAAGAACGAGTTCTAAATCCAGTCTCTTCACTCTCAATCAATATACACACATCTCTGATATACCTTATTTCCCTTCCTCTCTCCATTCTATTTGTAGAAGATGTAATGAGGGGCTATAGACAGTTAGACAGCTACATTCCTCTATTTCCTTTACCTTTCTGACTTTCCTAATAAGAGAAAACCTTCTAGGCATTCAGTTTCATTCTCGTTTACAAAGGAGTGATTTTGAAATGGAAGTCAAATATAATATATTTAACAAGGATGAAAGAATACCGTTGGTGGATTTCTCAAGAAATTCAAGATTATCATAATTCACTTGTCACTTGTTTCTATTCTTTACTTCGATCGAGTACTGAATGGGACCACGAATATAAATTTCCCTATTAGAACTTTCAACCCAACCAATATCGACCAATTTCCCTACTTATGAAATACAATATATTAAATAAATTGAAGACACAATTCGTTTGATTGAATTTTAAAAGGGCACTTTCCTTGAATGAGAACTCGTGGGGTATTTCCTCCTTTTAATTTTACTCATGATGAAATACTTGTTTTTTCATTCGCATTCTTCGGCTATATAGGAAAATACTAACCATATTGTTTTCATACTTCAGATTTCACACGTATCAAATTCTCGATCAGAGAGCGATCCTGCTAAACAACAATTCCCTATTGTATTTTATGCTGCTCTTACACATTTACCATTTATTATTATTTATTTTTGTTAACGTCTCGATAATCAATGTGCTCTGTTGCTTTCAAATGAGCTCACCATCAGAATGATAAATTGAAACTATGTTGCGATTTATGCTTACCGAAATACAATACATACACGTGGTATCTACAAAATAGACATTCACTAAAATATTTGTAAGCCTAGTCATGATTAAGCCACTTTTAAAATTGCCAAATTCAAGTGTTTGAACATTATTTAAAAGCCCTCTTGCCGGATGCGTTATGTGAACCTCGTCAATGCCTTTATGAAAGAAAATATTCCTGAATGAACAATATTTATTAAATGTCAATTGTCGAGCTAGTTTACTAAAACATTTATATTACATGAACAGCATTCGAAGGAAATATCATTTATAAACCCATGTATCATTTTATTTATGTTACAAGCCGCAGCAAATAATGAGGCTCGGTGAAAATAATGAGAAACACCAAGTACAAGTGAAAAAAGGTCTTTTGTTCGTCCAACCTTTGGATTCATTGGGAAATGGGAAGGCATTGTAACTGTATGAGCATTTCTCCACTCAACTCTCATCCAAACTCCAAATCGTGGTATTCGTGTGGAGTGGGCAGCGTTGGTCATAAATGAGATAAAGAGAGAAGAGATAGGAGAGATAGAAATTCTCCTCGCATTGATGCCGAAAGAGAATTAGTTGAAGTCCTTTTAAAAAGTGGGCTGCTGCTGGTTGGTGGTGATTGTGAGGAGACATGCTTCGAGGATTCATATTCCAAACTACATGTTGCATCCATTTCATCCATATAAATATAATACTCTATAAAATATTCCATCCCACGATACGAGGAGAGAAGGCGAAGTGAAAAGAGAAATACCAACCACATCGAACTACATGTATATTACCCAATACATTTATCCTATAGTAAATCGTCTTATGTCCACATCAGCCACCAGCTACATCACAAAACCTATATGCATAGGAGGGGAGGATTGGTTGGGGGGGACGCTTTCCAACTTTAACCCTCCGAATGACGAAGAGATGAGAAAGAAGACGTCTTGAGGTCTTGACGAAGAAGTCATCGGGGGTCGGTCGCCTTTTCCAAGCCCACGTTTTTATTATATTTGTTCCAAAGGCTTGGAGGCTGCCGGGGTGGGGAATGTGGGGGAAAAGAAAGGAAGTTGTGGAAGAGATGAGGACATGAATTTGGTAAGTTGGATGGAGATTCGAAAGGGATTCCATCATGGTCGTATATGTTCCAACCATAGATGTTATTTAGGTAGGTTCTCTCTTCAGCGATGTGAGCGAAGCAAGAGGGGAAATTTTTTGTGTGGAAGGGATTGGTAATTTTCCCTCATTTTCCCACCCCCTTCGCCTTCCTTTCCACATGAAGACTTTTGGTAAGTTGCTATTCAATCCTATGGTTGATGCTGCAGGATCCTCTATGGTGGGAATGGGAGAGAAACGTGAAGGGGGGAGATCGGGGGGCGACTCTCTCCGTCCTTTCACGAGGAAACTCCGCTTGCACTCCCTGCCCAGTCCCACCATCATTTCTCCTCCCGCCACGAACCCGAGAGCAACAGGTGCAAGAGTCCAGAGCGCCGCCTCCCCGCCAGAACAAGGACAAGGAGTGAACATGGCAGCCCCAGGAGGAGCCGCCGCTTGGCTCTTCCTCCAGTACAATAAACACCTTTCGGTCATCGGAGAAGAGGTGAAGGCCGCGTTCCAGGGAGAATCCTGTGCCGATGCACAGATCGTCTGTGACGGAGGAACCATCAAGGTCCATCGGCTCATACTCGCCTCCGCCTCTCCGTGGCTCAAAACTGTAAGTATTACAAAAATTTCATTATTGCATTTCTTACTTTCATTTATTGGGAAATCACGAGAGAGTTTCGTCATGCCCCAGGGTTTAAGGGCATTTAAAGGAGGAAAGGTTGCAAAAACGTATTTGTCATCGACTTGGACGATTTGGGAATATTTTAAGAGGGTGTTGAAGTTTACATTATAAAATTATTTTTAAATTATAAAATCGTTTTGGTATTTATAATAGGTGTTCGAAGAAGTGCTTCCAACCTTCGACCCGCTCTTCACCATCCTTATGCCCGATATCAAACACGGGGACATGGTTCAACTTATTCGGTTCATTTACGGTGGAGAAGTTACTGTTCCGTTGAAGCAGCTCGGAACACTTCAAGACCTCATTCAGCTCCTCCAGATCGACCCAGGCCACGTGAATGGGAAGTTCGTGATCGAGAACTGTGTGGATGGGAAGAGCCTTGCTCTTGGGGGGACGACGATCAGTGCCGTGGCTTCGACCATCGGTTCCATCCTTCCCATCGGAGATCCAGAGCTCGGGCCGATTCACGTAAGGAAAACGGGTTTTCTCCTCCGCCGCTTTCGCTCCGGCCCGCCTCCCCCTTTCTTCTTTATAGTTAAAGGAAGAAGACTTTCATGAGACAGCCGTCAGGATATTTTTAGGTTATTTGCCTCTCCCAGGACTTCCTGCCTCCGTCCCCTGAGGCGAGAAAGGTCCTGCCTGAAAAGCATTGCTCCTCCTCCCTCATCCGCTCCCATCGGAATCCATTCTTCCTTATCGCTCTCTTTCATTTCATAAAATCCCACTTATCAGTTAAATCAAAGCCGGATGAGAAGTTTAATCACGAAAAACATCATATTATAGTCTCAAGCAGAGGCATATTTTTAAAGCCAAGGCCAGACATCGGCTCATGTTTTATAAGATTTATGACCATAATGATCTCTTATTCTAAATGACCATGGAGCTCGAATTTCTCCAAGACCAAATATCTACCTATTTAGGCAACCATTTAGCTTTTTATCTTTGAGGGGAGAACCTCTGATTATTTCACATACAAGTAGACAATTGGGCAATGAAGATAAATCTTTTGGAATTTATTCCTGGTTGTGGAATGGTTTTCTTTCAAGATGGGAGGCTTTCTCATCCCAATTCACCTCAATGGGAGGCGATTAAGGGTAGGTGAATGGAAGTGGAAGTGGAAGAGAGGAATATGATGGAAGAGTTTAAATTGAGGCTGGGGAATGGAACATCCCTGCATGATTCTCTTGGTTGGGAAATAAAAGGTAGTTCTCAAAAGAGAAAGTTCCGTTAACGAGGGACGAAGAATGGGGGGATGGTGGTTGTCAGAGGGTAGGAAATGAGGGCAGCTGTGGGAGAGCAAGTAGGATAACTGTACTCTCTCCCAAATCACTCAACTCCAAATAACCTTATATCCCCCTTCTGGAGAAAGTGTAATTAATGAAATTGACTCTAATGGCCGATTTGATGGATTTGTTCAGGACCTTCGTGCTGTCCCTGTCGATGAGGACCATGATGATGGAAGGAGCCGAGATGTGGAGGAACCCGGAGAATCATCGCCTAAACCTGAGGACCTTTCAATCGCTTCCAATTCGGAAATCCGGGTTAAGTCGGAGCTCTCCTTTGCCAACCTGACACCCGTCGCGGCCGACAGTATGGAAATGGAAATGCGAACCGGAGAACCCCACGAAATGACCCACGGAAACGATGACGATGTGGACGTTGATGTTGACGGAGACGACGAGGAAGCTGAAACTCAGAAGCTGACAGTGGCAGAAACGACAAAGAAGGCTAATGGAGGAATCAGTCTTCGGATTCGGAGCAGTAGCCGACACAGCGCCACGTCCATTCTCAACCATTCAGAGCGGAAGGAAAAATCCCGCCATTCCTCTCATCATCCACCAAAGAGAACTCGCTCTCATACCAATTCACTCCCCAATCATTCTGGCTCTGAAGCTGACAAATCCGTGAGCAATTTCTTTAATTTCTTTTTATGATTTTTTATGTGCCTTGGAGTTAAACGAACATTTCTCACTTCTCGTTTTATTACCCTTTTAATGAACAATTTGTTGACGTTTCCATTTTATTGTCTTGAAAGTTGTGAGTCATTTTAATGCGACGTAGTAAATTTTATTAAATCTAGAACGTCATTCGCTGCTCTAATTTAAATATTATTAAATTTATTTAATGAGGAATCCATTTCATTGTGAGCCTATGAAGAATTGATGTTTATGATTTCTAAAATTGGTAAAATAAGAAATGATTGGAAACTCTTTTCTAAGAAAAGCGGGAAATGATTGGAAACTCTTTTAGTTCTTCTATTTGTTTTTCTAGTAGCTTTCTCCCTTTTTCCCTACTTGAAGCGGAGTTAGCAGCTGGAGCTCCTCATAAACATTTTTTGTTAATGTATACAGAGTGTTTGTGAGGAGAGTTTTGAACAAAGCTTTCCCTTCCTCCTCATGCTGGAGGGATTTCTCTGTAGTTCTTCACCAGTCTGGGTTCGCAGTTCTAATGGGACCTTTGTTGTGCATGTAAATTAGGTAGCAATACTGGCGAAAGTAGGAGCAAAAATTACGAACACTCGGACAAAGACGCCTCATTTGCAGATCATCCCTGAGTCGGGGATCCTCCGATGTTCAATGTGCCACTACGAGTGCGCCTCCTACGATGACTACAAGAAACATGAAAAGGTTCATCAGCCCAACTTTTCCTGCCAATACTGCGGGAAGGGATTTTTCATCAAATGGAACCTCATCGCTCATCTTCGAACCCACACTGGCGAGAAGCCCTTCACTTGCTTCTTCTGCAAGGGCTCATTCCGTCAGAAGGTAAAATATAATTCAATTTATACAATATTGATTTAAATAATAATGATTTTATAAGAGTTAACGAATTTCATTTATTATAGGCTCATTTGCTGAAACACATTTCATCCGTCCATCGGTTTCAAGATGACAAAAAGGGGATTGTTGTCCCCAATGCTGGAGACACCTCTGACTCAGGAAGCAATACAGGGAATGCAAAGGACGACTATTCCTGCTGCTTCTGTGGTCACTATGCTGCGAACAAAGAGGAAGTTCGAAAGCATATTGGACAGAATCATCGTGACCTCTTAACTCGTCCACAGGCAAGCGCCGTCTAAACTTCCTGCCATGTAATCTTTCCTTCTTTCTTATGCGACAATCTTTTATAGACCTTATGTATTACTCCTAAATGACCTAATTTACATAAGTATTGTACTTTGAATATTTCATGCTTGAACCAAATCTCTTATTTCTTATTTCCACTATGCGGGCAAATATTTAAAGTATGTATCATAAATTACGACATGTAATGTGAGATGTGAGGCACGTGGATTTTTCTAATGAATTTTTTCTTTTATTTTATAGAAAAAGAATAATTGATTCAATGAAAACCCAAACTTCAGTGCCTTTAATCTGCCTTAAGGGAAATAAAATTGTTTTTACATTAATGTTTTAATAAATAAAGAATTAATTTATCGTTAAATTTTCTTTGCACTTGGAAGTCATTATTTGGGCCAATGAGTGAATGGTATCATTGAAGAATGACCGATTCATAATTTGGAATCATGTACTTGATGTTAATGAAGGCATCGGGTCCTCCGTAGCGTTCGAAGATCTCTAATGTTTCTTGAATTAAATCCCCAAGGTTCTCTCTCTTGTATTGCCCGTATTCGATCAAATCCCCGAGGCATTTGTTCTTATTCCGAAAGATACTGAGAATTGGTAAAAGCATTCGATAGTAAGGCACAAGTGCGTCGCCGACTCCTGGAGCACAAACGGCAAGTTCTTGCATAGCCTTCAGTGTCGCGATTAAAACCGGGTAACACCGAGTATTGAGAGCATCTGTATAACAAATGGGGTTTGAGAACGTGAAATGCGTACGAAGTAAATAAGTATTAAGTATAGACATTTATTCTTATAAGAAGGCCGAAGGTAATAAAGTGTATTCCATTAGTTAAGACAGTAATTCTATTAACCTCGGATTGGATGAATGAGATGGGGCACTGCTGACAAGACCTTGTGACATCCACGGAAGAGCATGTCCCTAATGCCTTGTCGGGCAAAGAAAGAATATGGATGTTCCAGTTCTCTAAGACCTTCGAAGAACAAGGGCAAGAAATATTCATAGTCGAGATTTTCTGGCGGATTCTTCCATAATATCTGCCGACCGCCGTTGTTCTGGTCGGTCATGATTGGAAAATCTCCCATGTCGTAGTGGCGACGAAACTTTGTTTTCTTTGGGCAACGTGGACAAGTCGAGCCGGCTGGGTCTGGACAATATGTGATGGTATCCTTTTGGAGGGACTGGATGGAGAATCCTGGCACGACCCGCATGTTGGCGATGATTCCACCTCGGACTCCAAACGGTGCCCGTACATCATAAGCTTTTCCCCATGGACCGTACATCTAATCATACATTATTATATGAAATCTAATAGTAATAATACAGATATGATTTGATTGATTTGGTAAATATAGGCTAAGGTATGTAAATTTGATAAATATAGGAATTTAATGAATAAAAATTATTTATTGGCTTACCTTGAATAATTAGCACTTGAATGAAGATGCTGAGAAAAAATTGAATAAATGAGATGAAAGAAATGCTAAGGGCATTGGGTTTTTCTAAAAAATGCTTTACGGGTCCCTCTTGAGTTAACCAGCGTGTCAATCAAAAAATTATGGAAGGATTTACAAATTAAAATGATCAATGTTGGCGTTGAAGTCGAGGCAAACAATCGTTGACAAAACAAGACATTAGCCATATTTCAACATTTTTTAATATTTCCTTTTCATCTTCTTAACACAAATGTTAAGTAACATTTTAATTTAACAAAGATCGTCTACGAACTAAATATTTTTTAATTTAACTGGAAAATGATGACGGTGAGTTTCTCTAAACTTAAACCCGACCTCCTCTTTCAATTGGCACATGTTTTAATTGGAGGGGCCCGTAAAGTACACAGAAGAAACTTACGAGTAATTGAACAAATATTGAGAAAATCTATTTATGAGAATGAATGTCAATTTCATTCATATTTTGTTCACTCAAGAAATAATGAAATTTACAATCAATTGCCATGGCCTAAAAGTGAAAGTATAGGGGAATAAATAAAGATGCAAAAAAGCTTTAGTATCTTTTATATAGTGAGGAAATCTATTAATTTATATTATGTAAATAAAGTGAAAATTTCGAACGGCTACACCACCCTGTTTGTATTATTTCAACACTTTTCTACTGATAGATTTTGTCAAAAGTAGTTTCAAAGTCGAAGAAGCAAGGAGACTGCCTTGTGTAGAACAATCCTGAACAATTGAATGAAACAACATAAAAGAGAGATGAGAAGATAGAGAGAGAGTATTCCTCATATTTTTTTAAGTACAGAGAGACTACAGATCGTACTGAACTGGTTTAGTAAAGTACCGAGAGGCATTTTTTAAAATTCTTTTCCAAAATGACCAATTTCATCTAATAATGTTTAAATATTATCATTTTCAAAACGTGAGCATTTTCGAATCGTAGTTATTTCTCAATCATATTTTTATCCCCAACATTGCAACAGAGAATTGAATAAGTCAATAACGTTTTTCATAAACGACAACAATTCAATAATTTTACTTAGTACGCATTATTAATGGAGTCAACATTACTTCTTCACGATTGTATACTTGCTACGCACTTTTTCCTCTTCATTCTATTAATTAGGTAAGTTTTAAATTTAATCTCTCTTCATTTGCTAAATGTTAAGTTACATAATAATTTTTAGTTAGATTTAAATCTGTATTTAAGTATTTATTTAGTTTTTTACAATGTAATTTTCCGTGTACTGTCTCATACTTTTTTCCATTTATCCATTACACAATTTCAATTTGTAGCTCCATGTATCATTAACAATAGTTTTTTAATAAGTTTAATTTTATTATATATAGTAGTTAATAGTATTGACATCAAACCATCGTGTACAAGGATTTCAGTAGTAAGAATCTCAAGAACACATTCCTTTTTAAGTATTAGTGCAAATGAAGAGAAAGAGAGAGAGAATTAAACTTAGTTAGAGATTGAACAATTTAACCAATTAACTACTCATTATATAATTTAAGGAATTTACACTCAAAGAACCCACTTGTAAGTGAACCACTGGATTTGAACAGAATTCGCAGCACTGGGGAATTAAACAATTTGGATGGATAGAACACTTTGAAAGCAGAGCGCACAGCGTTTCTCCGCTTTATTTCCACCAGACAGATTTGGCATATGTTGAGAGGGCTAATCAAAAGTGATCCAGGGAGGGGGCTCCTCTTGTAAGCCCATGAGAGATTCGAGGATGTATATATGTATAGAAGGGTATTAATGTAGTAATTACTCAGGTCGGACTACGTCCTCGTTGGAACCGTTGAGCGAGGAGAAGTTGTTGGGGGCTGACTGGCAGTGATGTTGAGAAGAAAGAAGCGGCTGAGAACAAGCGGACTAAAGGAACTCATGAGTGTTCGTTAGGGCTGAGGGTCGTACACTTCGAGTTTACTGAATGTGTGGCGAAGGAGGCGGGCCAGGACGCCTCGTAGGTTTGGCAGGAGGTGGGGACGTGACCTGGCGGCGACGGAGGTCGAAGGGGGCTCGAAGTCCAAAAACCCTTCGTCCTCCTCCTCCTCGTCGGTCAATTCCTCAGGGGCGGAGTCGTAGGAGTAGGGGTCGGGCTCGTGGGTGCTGCAGTTCATGAACACTCTCTTGTCATGGTCCAGCTCCTCGTCCGACTCGCTGGAGTTGGCGAAGGCCCAACAGCACGAGCGGTTCGTAGGGACAGAGGGCGGGCAATAGAAGGCGGGATGCCCGCCGACCTGGCTCGGGTGAAAGGCCCAGTCGCCTTCGGCGGACAGCTGGACGCGGTCAGGGGACAGGTATGGACATACTCGCATCACTCGCTCGCACACCGAGTCGCAAATTGGGTACGTTTCCGGATAGACATCCAGAACCCCAATTGCGCACAGCCAGTCCCCGTACGCTTTCTGAAAAATACCACAAAATCAAATTCATATTCATTAAGATTAATCTCAAGGATCCAAACTTTAATCCTCTTCAATTTACATCAAAATGCTTTTTTAATAAATACAAATAACTAGTTTGTGCTGATTTGCTGATTAACAAACTCTCAGGATAGATTGCTTAAATAAGCAACTATGAAAATTTAAGAAATTTCTTCGTACATGAACATGACGTAGGAATTTGAAGTAAATATAAAAAATTCTAATATTAATACATTTATGTACATGTATGTTTAATCTCGAATCCTAAATCCTTTTTAATTATGTTGTAAGTTACTTTCATACTTAAAGTATTTGAGTAAAAGATAATTGTAAATTGCATGGATTTTTGTTTTTTGATTATTTTCAGTTGATTTGATTAAATTAAATAATTTATGCAAAATAATGAATATGTGATTTGACCAAAATATAATAAATAAAATTCATTGCCCCTCAACTTTAGAAGATAAAGAGTTGCATGCTTGATTTGGTCTATCAATATACCATATGAACCATATATCTTAAACCAACCTGTACTAGCTAATTAGTTCACATCAATATAATTTATAGAGTAGTGACTCTATAATAATAAACAAGATTTCTTCTCATGTCTTGAATGGCTTTTTGTATTGAACAAACAATTATATTTTCATAAAGGCATAAACTTTTTAGCTTGCCTATCATTCAATGAGAAAAGTTTTCTCATTCATTAACAATTCAATTCCACTATTTGTTTATTTTTTATTCTAATTATTGTTTCTCAACTGATTAATTATTGTCCAAATGCCAATTTACAGAGTAAAATTGTATTAAAAGAGTGTTAAAATATTTAAAATCCTAATTAATGTATGTAAATTGTAAAGTGATTATTTTTTTGTAAACGACGCCCCTCACCCGACATTTATCACACTGTCCGTTTTTGACATGGATGGAGTACTCCTGAGAGCAGTCGATTCTCTTCAGTATATTCTCCATTTGAAGGTACCCGACCTCGACATCGGAGTACATGGAGTCTCCCGGGTGGTTGGTGAAGAGGCCGGAGACGTTCATGACGTTCACGCGCTCCGAGCATCCCTTCAGCCAGTTGCAGTCGTCGGAGGGCCGGCAGTTGTGGTCGGAGACGGCCGTCAGCGGGAGGAGGCCGACGATGAGGAGCGAGAACAGCCACGTATTGAGCCAGCTGATGGACAGAAGGGGAATTTTCTGCTGCGGCGGAGGCATGCCGCCACCAAGCCGCCCACCCAAAGCATCGCACAATCACCGCGAGTCCTGGAAGTAAAAGGGGGTCATGGCGAGGTCGCCAGGGGTCAACGGAGTAGGAGTTGGTGTGGACCGGCGAGGGGCACGTCCCAGGGAGGGTCTCCTATGCCAGGGGCTTGTCTGGGCTCTGCCCCAACTCACGAGATTCAGTTGGCGTTGCCCGCTTGGTGGGTCGAGAAGGTCGCTGGAGGGTCGGCGGCCGCCGTTGGTCGGCGATCGGAGTCGGGGGCGGGTCCGCTCGGGCGGTGTGTTGGGCCACTTAGGCTTCCTCCGCTTTTCGCCCTAATTTCGGATAGGAATCCATTTTTGACAGTCGGGTATGAGCCCTGCGCCGTGGACCTGCCCTCCCTCCCACAGAAACCGATCCGAATCTCCGTCTGCCGGCTCCCTCCCACACTTCCATCCACCGGGACGGAGGTTCACTACCACCCCCACCTTAATCCACTTACATCCAACCGACACTCAATTAGGACCCAGGCCACGGTGGAGGAATCAATCCGCGCCCAGGGCCCTAATGCCGCCCTCATCCCCCGCCGCCCAATTAATTAAAAGATGCTCCTCATCGATGCCCATCAGTCTCCTCCTCTGTATGGAAATGGGAGATATGTGAGGTGTCAGGGCCATGCATCCTTCACTCCCAGACCAATTACGTCTTCATGAGACGAGCCTGCGAGAAATTACACGCCTCTCATCCCACTTTCTCTCCAGCCCCTCAAAAATCAATTGGAGGAGAGAAAGGATTTCGGAATGATAATGCGAGGAAGAGAACGAAACCATTCACTTTTAATTCTCCCAAGAGATCTCTTTCTCAAATAGAGATCTCGTTTATTCCTCACTTTACCACTTTTTCTTCACGACGCCCGGGATCTCCCTGCGTCTCGAGGACACACTTACACATGCATTTTCAATACAATCCCTCAATTACGAAAATCCTCCCTCCATTTCACCCGATCAAATGAGGTCGTGAACTTAAAGAGCTCTAATAACCTCCATATTCCAAAATAACTTTCCCATCTTCACTTTTGCAAATCTTCACTTTCTTACCCCTTATGCAAAAATGCTTATAAACAATATAACTACAATAAGTTTATTTCTTTATATAATTTTTGTAATATTGATCCAATACATTTCACTACATAGAACTATAATAATTTATTTAATTTTTCCATTGGGTGAAGAATAGCAGAATGAGATTTTGCATATATAGGAGATCGGAGACAGATCATATACATTCAAGAAAGCATATGGAATAGGGAGAGATATGGATATAGCCTATGCTGCAAAAGAAAGTTTCATTAGAAGGATATGTTCCAATTCTACCAATGCAATCTGATAGCCGTCTGGGGTTGAATGAGAAAATGAATCCAAAGATCTTCTCCCTAAACACGCATTTACGGAGAGTCCTTGAAATAGAGTTTTGATTAAAATAACCTCAAATTGCTCTGAAAGCACTTGATCGGAAATCATATCTACTAGATCTCTTTTCGAATGAGTGTGCGAATTTTAAATATTGTTTAATTGAAGTTAATAACTAATTATATTATTAAAAGAAATATCATATCGGTTTTAAAATGCCGTCTGATCGAGTTCCTCCTCCGTTGAAGCAAATTCTTCAACTTGATCAAAAATTAAGCAAAAAATTTTGTGATTTGGCATTCGAATTAAATCCAAGCTTGTCTAAACGAACTTATCTTAAAACTTTTGAGGTAATGCATTTTACAATAAATTATAAAATTAAAATAAAATAAATAATACTGCTTAAACATTTAAGTTTAACTCTCTTATCTTTATCTAGATTTCATGTCATGGAATTCCTTGGTTCGCCTTTACGCTCATTTCAATTTTTTTGTTTCGGTCATCTGAAGCTCGTGAAATTGAAATCAATTTATTTTTTGGTAAGTTTACAATATCACATTTATTGTTTAAAATAAATAAATTCACGTAAAATGCATTATTTATCCATTAGATTATTTGTTAATACCAATGATGAAATCTTTGTTTTGCAGGGCTTTTACTTGACGTCATTATTGTAGCCTTCATTAAAGCCCTGACTCGAAGGGCTCGTCCTGTTGGCAATAAAAATGACGACATCTTAGCTGTGATGACTGTCGACAAATTCAGTTTCCCGTCCGGTCATGCCACACGTGCCGTTTATGTAGCTCTCTTCTTCACACGATGGGCTTTTCCCGAATCTTCGATTATTTTGACGGTGTTTCTCTACACGTGGGCAGCCTCCGTTTGTTTATCCAGAATTCTAATGAAGAGACATTTCATTCTCGACGTGGCTTCAGGAGTCTTCATCGGTTACTTTGAGTTCCTCTTAACTGGGATCCTTTGGATTGGTCCAACAGCTTCCAAATGGCTTGGAGATTTTCTTTCAAGCTCAGCCGATGACACTGCGGATGTCGAGTCTTAATTCAATTTTGGCAAATAACTATACTAAATTGATTTCATTATTATAATTCTAAATATACCAAATAAGCGAATTTTTTGCTATTAGCTTAAGCGAAGAGAGTACCTTATACATAATATCCACCATTAAAATAACAAAGTGTTTATAGTATTTTTTGGATTGTGATTTTACTTGATTGTGAACAAAATATTAACAATATTTAAATATAAGTATTGCCAAAAGTACCTTAAAACGATATGCAACGTAATTTCTTCAATACATCTAATTGCAATACATTGTCAGAATTACTTTCACGTGCTCACAAATACTGATATGTAGGAATTACAGGGTGAATGATTGAAGTTGAAATTATTTCATTTTAATTTTTTATTGTGTATCTGTTTAGTGTTCTCAATGTGGTGTCCTTTTTTCTTATGTATGAGCAAAAGTCTTCTTCCCCATACTTCATAAACTTGTTTCACCATGTGGATGTTGACTTTTCGCCAAATCTCCTTCAACTTTATAAAATCTCCATTTTTGGGGAAAGTTTTGCTCGCATGTAGTTTTTGCTTCAGGTACCCAAATGAGAAAAAATCCATTGGAGCGGCATCGGGAGATTTCACAAGAGTTTCATTCATAGGAATTATTGTTATTCCTAATTTCCGTTTTACTTCAGCATAATCCGCAGTTTTTTGCCTTGTTAGATGTGGCGTGGTCATGATGAATGACGACTTTGTTTCATTTCCGTACATTTTTGGGATCCATTTTTCACAGAGGGGTTTTAAGACTTGTTTAATGTACCATTCTGCATTAATTTTTACTCTTGGTGGTACCTGAATGAGCGGAAAAACACCACGACCGGACATTGCGGCGACGACCATGAAACTTTGTTTAAAACGGCCTTTTGGCACAATCCAGGAATTTTCTCTCCTTGAGGAACGTAGCAAATTTTTCTTCACAGTCGCGAACATGGCTTCGTCAATTGTCACCACATACTCGTATTTCTTTTTGTTCAAATATTTTTCCTTGAACTTTTTGGCGGTTTCAAATCTGCAAAAATCAAATCATGATTTAAATTTTGATTTCTCAATTTTCCTTACCTTTGTTGAATGGGATTTTCTTTGAGAACGTGAACATTTTGCTTCCTTCTCACATTTTTCTTGATTTTGGTTTTAATTAACCGGTGAACTGTGTGTTGAGAAAAGTGAAGTTTTCGCGCCATTTGTCTTTGGCTGGGTGGATTCTCCAAAGAGGTAAAAAGTTTTAATTTTCGCAAAATAGCTGTTTACTTTTCTCGGTTTTGATTTTCTTGGGGGTGTTTCCATATTTTGACGTTTTGCTTTTCTTTTTCCAATTGCCCGTTTAATTCGCGATATTTTGCTAATTGAAACTGTGTGCCCAAACTCTAACAATTTCACTATAAGAGTAACTTTCACTGATATATGCTTTTACTAACCCTTCAACTTCCGGGTTAAATTTTGAACCCCTAACCATTATTTTAAGAAAAATAGTTAAGCGATATTTAAAGATCATTATGTGATCACATATGAACAAAGGAACTGGCGGGATTTCCATAATTTGATTCGTAAACCTAACGTTTTGAATCATTTCAACTTGAATCATTCACCCCCTGTATTACAAATTCTAATGATTGCTTATTTAATGGATTAAGTAATAATATTATTACATAATATTATTACTTTATTTAACTAATACTCGACTTGTAACACATAAATTAATTAAATAAATACAGTAGTATCAATAAAAATATCTTTCATTTACTGATTTCTTCGCACTCTCTTGCTCTCAAACTTTGAAAATCTTGCATCTTTTCAGCTATATTATAACAAAAATTTACATTTATGTGAATTTTATATGAATGGCAATTACAGCTCTTTATGCATATTACATATTTTATCAAGGTAAATTCCGAGTCAACATCAGGTAATGAGAACAGTCTATGGTGAATGTATGGAGAAGTGGGAGGAAAGTAAATTGTGAGCCGGAGAATTTAGCAAGGAAGGCTAGAAAGAGAAAAAGAGAGGTTTGTCTGAACTTCCATGTACTAGAGTATTTATCAAAACATTCTCAAAACTAATTTAATTGCAATTTATTGCACAGACCACGATGGTCGTTGACAAATACGGAAGTGGCCTTGTTGGGTCAATGGTTATTCAAGAAGATGGATCCATCATATCGGTAATCTTTCATTAATCAATTTTAATAATTTGATAAAATGTCATTCTTACAATATGAAATGTGTGAGTGTACATTTTTTAGTCAGTTATTCATTTTCAATGAATTAGAATTAATTGTTACAATGTTTTTGTAGTCTTCAGGAGAGTTGTCAAGTAGCGAGGTCACATCTCAACAGATGATCCAATTAATGAGCCATTCCTTAGCCGTTTCATCATTAGACGAAGATGCTGACAGAACAAATGGAAGTGGTGACAATCCAAATGGAAGAGGCAGCAACCACAACGGATCTTTGGATAATGCTCAGAATTGGAATTGGAACAGATTAACAGGTAAAATATTAATAAATGCTAAAATTCAACTGATAAAAATATGGAGTTGTTCATTTTTTTGAATTACAATACTCTTGTTTTTAGTCAACTTTGGTGCTCAATCGTATATGGCCTGTTTGTCGAATCGGAAAATTCATATTGTGAAGAAGCAGAACTGAAAGTAAATTAGAAAATAATGCAAATGCGGTTTAATTGAGTTAATCATTGTTTATATTTACATAATACATAAATTACTCTAATTTGCATACAAAAAGGTATATTTTTAAGGTGTCAACTGTTAACTCTCCACATTTCCATACATTGAAAAAATGTCGATTATTAAGTATATTAATCGAATGATTTCTTATATAATGAATCTGTTTTGTTGAAATATAATATCAAAATAAACTTATTATCTTGTCAGAATTTGTTATTTTTTATCATCATTAAATCATTATTAATAAGTCAATTATCATTCATCATTTGACAATTGCATTGCATTTCTTCTTTATAAATAGATAAGTACAAGTACTGATCACTTTATATATATGAAAATTTTTCCAGAACTGGATCACAGTGGCTATAAGCTACAAAATTAAAGTATTGTAAATGAGCCGTCCGTCTCTCCTAAGCCTTTTATCTTCTTCATCGATTCATCCCAATGTTTTCATTCGAAGGATTCTAGTTAAGGGAAGTCTGAGAATATGGTCTTAAATATTACATCTAGGTATAGATAAATAAGAAAAATTAAAGCTGATAAACATTTTTCAACTTCAGACTTCGTCTCATTTATTATCAGTCACCATTCCCAATAAGTTGATTAGAAAAGTAAGAATTGGATTTATTTATTGGTCTACAAATCTTAATGTTAAATGGCTCCATGCAGTTTATCTGTTGATTCTGTTGATAGTCGTATTGGATTAAGGAAAAAGCCAACCATATTGTATTGATTGTATTCATTATTAATAAGGCATTTTTCATACAATCAAGTCAAGCATCCAAACTCAAATTACAGACTTCTTTCCGTGAATATTTTTATTACACATTTACCACGCACTTGTACTTTGTAAATCTGACAGTTTTTCCATTATATTTTGCCATATTATTGAAATACTTCTCACTTGTTGAACTGTTAATGTTAACATAATATACTTTTCTTGCTTACTAACATGTGAATGTGATTCTTGTGACATGATCCAATAAACGGTAGTTGTACAAATTAAAATACCACAAATTGACCTTTTGTACCTTTGCGCATTTGGCATCAGTAAACAAACGTTTATTTAATAAGCATACATAATCTGTACTTATTTAGGTGTTAAAATATTTACTATCAAGTTTAAGCTAAACTTATATAGTCAATCTACTAACTTATTGAATATAATAGTTGTCTTTGCTCTGCTTAGCGTTAGTTCTTCACCCTCCTTCGCAAGATGGAATTTATTGGAAAACTTTGTGTTTTTAATTTTATTTTGCCAAAACATCGTAAAGTTTCGGATAAATTGAATCTTCGTTATATACAGAAATTGGATAAAGATGAGTTGGATCATTTGCCATTTCATCCATTACTAAATAAAATTGTGAGTTGTTTCACTCCGTATAAAATTACATTTAAATTTTAAAATAAATTAAAATTAAAATTATTAGATTATTAGATACAAGTTCAATTGGATTAAAAACTTAAACCTCTAACAAAATAATAATTAATCCTAATCCTTTGAACTATTTAGATTCTTCGATCGATTTTAAAGTATTTGAAACAAAAGGAATTGCTTCTTTGTCGTCATATTTGTAAAGAGTGGAACTCCGAAGCGACTCTCATCCTTCGTCATCAAATATCACCAAAATCACTTCATTTGAGAAACGTTGAGAGATTCATTGAAGAATTGGGCATTTCCCAATGTAGTCCAATTGGGAAGATCAATTTGGACCATAAGACCATTCCTTATTCCCTCGTCTCAACCTTCTTTTCCCAATATGGCTCAAACATCGTCTTCCTTCAAATTGAGTTGACAATTCACCAATTACTGTCCTTTCCCAATTTTTTCCAATTCCTCCCTAATATGAAAAAACTCTCTGTCACTTTTTCCTACTGGTCTTCAATCGGATATTACCAAAATAGCAAAATTTATATTGAATCCTCAATGTCGTGCACCAAATTGAGTCAATTAGAATTTTTAGAGCTCCAAGAAGAAGAAGGGAGCCGGAAGAGAGAAATCATGTATGAAGATTACAGAGGAAACATTCGGAGATTTGTTAAACACATTTTAGATCATTCAAAAGTCAGAGTGTTAAAATGCAGAGTCAATTGCCGATTCCTTAAGTTGTGCAAATTAAGTGCGTTGAATGAATTGGATTTGAGTGATCCTTTGAGTGATGATGATCTTGCAACTTTGGCTTGTAAGAAATTGAAATTAACAGGTCTTAGAATTCGACTTCATGAAAATGTAAGGAGCTCGAATTTGAATCAATTTCTTCATAGTATTTCAAAAAGCCTTCAACAACTTGAAATCGGTTCTCGGTCAATTCTCCCTTTTTGTTTTCCAAAATGGTTAAAAATGGAAAAGTTGAAAGAGTTAAACCTTGTTTTTTGGAATGGAGAAATTAAATTAAATTCACTCAATTCATTCTCAACTCCGGCTCTGATTAGCGTGAAAGTCAAAGGATCCCATTTTAATGGGAATCTTCCTCACTATGTTTTTCTAGCAAATTACTTTTAATTTAATTTCGAGATGTTTACATAAAACATCATCAGTCTATAATTTATGCCCAATAATTAATAGAAAACTCATTTTAGTTAATTTTTTACATTCAATTTATATTTTGACCCGACATTTTATACCAATTTTAACAATATTACGTTATACATACATATTACTTATTTATAAACATTGTCTATAATATGTTGTTAGATAGTTTATTTTGATTTTGACCATACATCTTTTATAATTCATTCTATTTACTTCACAGTACGATTAATAGATAATTATAACATTGATAATGAGGAGGTATGTATGTGATTAATTGTTTAGTAATTAATATTACGTCAACACAAATACATTTAAACAAATGTGTATAAAAATACCGTATAAAATAAAATACAATTGAGAAAGGATAATAATTATTAATTAATCGTGCTTATCATTTAATTTAAATAAGATTACATTAAAACCATAATATAGGTAAATACATTAAATATATCATACTACTAAATGGATTATAAGAAAAACTTGGATCCTTCATATAAACTCGTTTACATTTCCCTGCTTATGGTTCATCAAAGCACAATCCTACAATTAAACAATTCGATTTCGCTTAATACATCTTAATATAATATTAATAATACATAAATAGTAAATAGTAGTTAAATAGTAAATAGACTTATAATATGGATTACATTTTTTATACAAATAGCTGTGAAGATTGAAAAAAAAATTAAGTAAGCTTTAGTTTAATGTATCATTAACATAATTTTCGTTAACTAAATAATAATAGTATATTAGTTATAAGTATGTAAGTACAATTTATAAATAAGTTTTTATATATCATATAGCATATATAGTAATTATGTAGATTTAAACTTTTTAAACCGGAACTTAAAATTTAATTGTAGGATATAATTATAAATGATTTATGTAGTTTTTGCAATTGAAGTATTTAAATTAAGGAAATGGTTATAATTAGTTATAAGTCTAAAGTAAGATGTAATTACAAATAATTAATGCATGCCTTTCGTGATTATAAGAAACTTATGAAATAAATACATAAGGTAGGTAAATTCATAGTTAATATGTAGACGTAAGTATTGTATCTAATATAATTATGTATTATGTAGTGGGTATTAGCTTGTAGTAATTCTTTAATGCTCGGTAATGAGAGAAGGCACATTAACAGGTTATTTCAGTTATTTCGTTAAGCTTAAAATTGAATAGAGGTAATAAATATTGCTTGTAGTTCTTTCACTTCATCTTATCTACATTTATTAATTAATCGTGCTTATCATTTAATTTAAATAAGATTACATTAAAACCATAATATAGGTAAATACATTAAATATATCATACTACTAAATGGATTATAAGAAAAACTTGGATCCTTCATATAAACTCGTTTACATTTCCCTGCTTATGGTTCATCAAAGCACAATCCTACAATTAAACAATTCGATTTCGCTTAATACATCTTAATATAATATTAATAATATATAGTATATTAGTTATTATATATTTAGTTGACGTCAACCTAATGAATTTAAAATCAAGCTGTTGTACATCATTGTACAGTACTTAAAACAAGAGTAAATAATTTACAATTTGAAAAAAAATGACTCATAAAATAATAGTAAAGAGGATCTAAGATAAATTATAAAGTCAGTTCAGATCTTATTTGAATATTAATTGGTAGTAGTATATTTAGTAATGATTATCATTGAAGATAACTTAAAAATAGTTAATTCCAATCCACATAATGCACATGCAAATTTATATACACAAATTGTAGACAAATTATAATTTT
Source organism: Neelides folsomi (assembly GCA_034687125.1). Lineage (NCBI taxonomy): Eukaryota > Metazoa > Arthropoda > Collembola > Neelipleona > Neelidae > Neelides > Neelides folsomi. The sequence continues at coordinate 57,477 of JAQGBZ010000263.1, read as the reverse complement.
TATGAAATTCTTTATCATACCAATGCCGTAGAAAAAAATGCTAAAAACGTATTTTAATAACACCCCTCGTTTTATCAATACAGATCTAAAATCTTGACGCATTTGAAATGTTAAAGTAATTTTTACTCCTCAATAGTTTTCAAGGAATTGGAAGGAGCCTGATATGTTTAATTTAAAACTTTCGTTAACCGTGAAGGGAAAATTTAATTGTTATTAAATTGATTCCCATGATAGAACTTTGGGACAGATGACCAGCTCGGATTTTCCTCCACATCGTCATCGGAATCATCAGAGGAGTCTTGTTTTTGGCCAATGATCTTATCTGAGCCTTTTCCACCGGACGAGAGAACTTCATAGCAGTTGGTACAAACCCGGACTGGCTTTTTTGACTGGGATGGAATGAGAAATCGTCCACGAGAGCAGCTATTGCAAACAACCGAACCACCTAGAAAAACATCCAAATTAATTATCAGTTGCCATATTTAGTTTACATTAACTCATTAGTACATTTTAATTAGTTAGTTATAACTTATAGTTCTTAATTAAAAAGAAATTAAGTACATTTTCTGCAGTGGTGGCGTCTGTTAATAAATGTAAATTGAGTCCGACATGTTTGACAAGCTGGAGCTTCAGTATCGGGAACCCTTTAGAATTCAATTAAACAATTAGTCATAAGATCAAAGGTCGAATATCAGCATATGCAATCCATACATGCATATTACATGTAAATTGATATGATTGGGTTTAATGAGTTGAAGGACGATGATAAACATACCAAACAGCAGCATGAGTCTCGACAGCCTTCTTTCCACTCTTCTTCAGGAGATCAGTAACACATCTTTGAATATGAGCCATCCATTCAGCTTTCTCAGTAGGGGTTGCAGCATAGACAGCAAAGCTCTTCGTCATTGTGCGAATAACCCATCCATTTTTTAAAACTGTCATTCAAATAAAAATATCGAATTGTTAATTACTTTGTTACACATACGAATACGAATGATTTAAATTAATGATGAATCATATTCGATCATTTAACATTTTTATAGTACAAATATTTACATTTGTCATTTTTGTTGAACTTGTGAAATATTAGAGTTATTACTGATACTTTACATTTATTTAAATTAAGGCTATATCTAAGATATGATTAAGTTTCAGTCTTACGTCCATCATCTTCAATAGATTCGAGTTTGACTTCTTCCAAAGGAATTATATGCTGCTTGTTATACTATGTAATTAAACCCAGAAAATCATTGTTAATGACGGTATATAAATAGTGAATTTGAAGTTCATAAGAATGATAATGACAATGCCTTTCTTAATTACTTCTAATTATGAATCATACCTTTTTCTTATTAATGACAATGTTTCCGTACACGAGAATATCGTTGAAGAGGAAAAACTGCCTTGGTTTCGGCTTCTTCCGACATATTTTCGTTAAGATCCCCTCGCCTACTAAAACTCTTCCAGGAACTGACAGTTGCTGAAAATAGTATGCAATCATTTAATATTAATCATTCAATCGAATCACGCATTTGTCACATATAAAGATAACCTATTGGAGGTTGAATAATCAATAACCATCAATGGAGCATTAATAATAATTTGTATTTATATGGTAAAAAGTAAAATTAGTACATACTTGGCCAGAGCTTCCAAAACAGTTTTCCACAGTTGCAATTCGACGAGCATTTGCCTCACTGTTTACTAAAATATAAATACAAATATTATATTAATGACTAATAACTTTCACTATTTGTAAACTCAATGTCAGTTTTGAAGAAAATGAATAATTAAATTAGAATTTACCCAATCTGTCAACCATGATTTCTACGCTCGAATTCTTAAGTCTTACGTCTTAAGTCTGATTCTAAAAAATGTCATAAATAAATAAAAATTGTAGTAAATAAACAATTAACAAACTAACATTAAGAGGCATATAACAATATTCTGCTATTAAAATATTTTAGTTTATGTATCTTATATTTATTATTTCTAGGTCTTACATCTTTTGATGAATTTGGACGAAGTTGGGTAAGAAAAAAATAATGATATCACAATGGGGAAAAGTAAGTGAGTGAAAAAAAACGATAATTATGAAACTATTGGTTTTAATTGTCACACTCAATCGATTCAATTCCTTCTCACGAAGCTTTTACTTCTTCCCGATGAGGCGTCAATGAAGGGCTGTTGTGAGAAATGACAGGAGTTTGAAGGGCCAATTAAATGGTAATTAGGAAGTAAGAGAAGGAAGTACAATGGGTATGAGTAGACGAATTCTCCTTCAGTCTTTTCGTACTTTAATTACAATTGAATAATGTTGACGCTCATTGATTACTCATTGAGGTCTTCGTCACTTTTTAACTCCCTCAGTTGGGCGAAATCTCTCCAAAACCCCACAGCAGCCAATTACAATTTGTGCTAAACCTATTTGCATTTAAACTCTCAATAAAGGAATCCTGCAGAGAAGGGGGAGAAGGAAAAGAAGTCTAAACCTCGCTCGGCTCTCCCCTTTCTCCCGCCGATTTTCAAAGACTAATCAACTTTCCCATAATGTGCAGTTGAACTCTTGTTTTAAGGTCACCGAACCCTTGACCCTCAATTAACATCCTCCTGCCGTTCTCGTTCTAAGTGACAAGTGATGGTCGTCGAGTGAGCTCAAAGTTCGGTTATAAATCTGGAAGTTGAAGACGCCAGGAGCAATTTTTCTCAATCTAACGACCATCTCACTTGCCCTGATTTTAAACCCTTTCTGTTACCAATTCACTTCTCTTCCCCTAGTTACCAATTACGACTCAATTCATTATTCCCATCCATGGACAATAAATTATCATTTAAATTCCCTGACCATTTCTTGTGCTCATCATTTCTCATAAACTCCGAGATTGGCTCGAATTGAGATATATTTGGTATTTCCACTTGGATCGTCGGCGACTTCTTGTCAACTCGAGGTAGATAATTTATTCATTGACCTAAAAACCAATTGATAACCTTCCCACCTTCATTCATTCATTTCCAAACGGCCCAACTCAATGGAATTTACAACGCCTTTTCATTTCCTTTTATTGTCATTTGTTATCCCATAATAATCACAATTTATTAATTGAATTAACACATTTTATTACGATACAATTTTATTCGAATAGGCTCTAAAACATAATAGTGAAATCTGGATATAAAACAATTCATTATTAGTGTATTGATTAGATTTATAAAATATATGCAGACATTCTTCTCACTTGTTAATTACTTACGTCCTTGTTGAGCATTGATATTACCAATGGGTATTTAAGCTTTAACCTTCATCATTATTTTCATTGTGAATGGAGCTTCTTTCAAAATACTGATAAAGATTTAAAGGTCCTCGATTTATTACATTAGGCTCATCTTATTCCCTATAAACCGATGTTATTATAATGTATATTACGACAAGCATATTAAATTGAAGAATGTAAAAGGGTCATTGTTGTTATTTGTAGCAGCAATGCCGCTGTTCGGAAAGTCCCAGAAGAACCCGGCGGAAGTCGTGAAGGCTTTAAAGGAGGCCGTGACGGCTTTGGAGCGTGGCGACAAGAAAGCTGAAAAGGCCCAAGAGGAAGTGTCAAAACAGCTGACAGCGGTGAAGGGAATCCTCTTTGGCTCCGCCGACACAGAACAACAAACGGAAATCCTCGTGGCTCAGCTCTCACAAGAACTCTACAATACGAACCTCCTCTTGTCACTCATTAACAACTTATCGAGAATTGAGTTCGAGGTGAAGGAGACGCCCTTTTGAACAAATTATCTTCATCTTAAAATCTCAATTTCTTAAATGCTCCCTATTGCTCTTTAATTTATATCCATTTTATTATTCCGGAGAGTTTCTGAATTATGAATAAATTCTGAATATCTAATCTGAAAGCAAGATTTGAAAGTAAGTTTATTCTGATTGTTCTTGCAGGGAAAGAAAGATGTTGCGCAGATTTTTAACAATATCCTTCGTCGGCACATTGGAGCCCGATCGCCTACTGTCGAATATATTTGCACGAGACCGGAAATCCTTTTTACTCTTATTACCGGGTAATTTTACTCTTTGATGCTTCATACTCCCTTTTTATGAAAACTAATTAATTGAATCATTAGTTTAAGGAATGACATTATTTATGTATTTTATGACTTTCAGATATGAACACCAAGACATAGCTTTGAATTGTGGTACGATGCTCCGTGAATGTGCAAGATACGAGGCATTAGCAAAAATCGTCCTCAACTCTGAAGACTTCTACAAGTTCTTTGAGTTTGTGGAAGTTTCCACCTTTGACATCGCCTCTGATGCCTTTTCAACGTTTAAGGTTCATCCAGTTCTAGTTTCACATTTTTTGGCAAATTGAATCTATTAAATGTATTTTATGAATTTAAACATTTATATTTAATTCACAAATTTTTTTCGGATGATTAGGAGCTCCTGACAAGGCATAAACTCCTAAGCGCCGAGTTTCTAGAAGCAAACTACGATAAAGTGTTCAACCATTACCAGCGGCTGTTGAATAGTGAAAATTACGTGACGAGACGGCAAAGCTTGAAACTTCTCGGAGAACTTCTCCTCGACAGGCACAACTTCACCGTCATGACCCGATACATTTCCAACCCTGATAACTTGAAGCTCATGATGAACATGCTAAAGGAGAAATCGAGGAACATTCAATTCGAGGCCTTTCACGTCTTCAAAGTAGGATTCAATAAATATATTTTCATTTAATTAAAAAATTTAAATATGTATTTGTAGAACGTTGTTTAATTATGATGAAAATAAATTAATTTGTGTTTGTTAAAGGTGTTTGTAGCTAACCCGAACAAACCGAAGCCAATCCTCGACATCCTCCTCAGAAATCAAGAAAAACTGGTCGATTTCCTCACCAAGTTCCACGAAGACCGGTCGGAGGACGAGCAGTTCAACGACGAAAAGGCTTATTTGATCAAACAAATCAAGGAACTGAAGGCATCGCCCGAATAGCCCAAATCTGTCTTTATAAATTACCTCCTACTTAAATATCGCAAAAATACCTTGTACTTATATGTAAATCAAAAAATAATATTCCTTCAATATTAATTACAATAAGTATCTAGACCTAGTGTGTCGGGAGAATCGAGTTATTGAAAGTAATTATCGTTAGAATGACTTATTCCTCCATTTGTAAAGCATATATTAAAATAATTGTAATTTAGCGAAATGTTTTCAGCCATTAGGGTCGATAGTGAGGAGCAATGAGCTAGAAATTGAACATATTTTATCGAATACGTACAATTGAATAATTATCGTAAACTCAATTTTACGAACTCTTGCATTAAGAGTCTAAAAGGGTTTGGAATTTAAAAAAAGATTAAAATTATTGTAAATTCTACTCGTCGTTCCTTCAAATTGTCAAGTCGAAAAAAATCTAAAGTTTTTACTTCCAATCATTGAGAACAATTTTTTAAAATATTCACCACGACGTTCATCGTTCGAGGAATTTAATTATTGTTATTATTTGTAACACTAAAATATTTTAATTTATTTAGAATTTAAATTTTAAACCAAGAAACATTTATTAAATTGGAAAGGGAATTATAATGGTTTCAAAAAATAACATTGTAAAAATCAGCGTGTAATCAGATCGTTACAGTAAATTTTCTTAAAATTAGCATCTCGAACTACTTTTTTTAATTATTGCATTCTATCAATCATCAGTTCAATATGGAATATGCAATTTAATGCAATTCCTACCTTAATATTTAAAACGATCCCATATCGATGCATCAATGAAGTGAAGAACAAATAAATACCAAATTAACTTCAATGTGTATGAAGGTAAATATTTATTAAGCTATTGACTTATATAATCCATTTACTTAATCTATAATATTTGAGTAATATTTAATGTTAATTTCATACCTAATAATTTAAACAGTTTTAACTACTCTATTCCATTTGAGAAGATTATTGAGAATTGAATCATGTACTTGACAAGTCATTAGAAATTCAAATAAACCGATATTATTTCCTGTAGAAATTATTTGCGGGTGACATGACATTCGATTGCCCGGTCAAGTAACATGATTTAATTCTCAATAATCTTCTCAAATGGAATAGAGATAGAGCGTGTGTGTAATTAGATAATAATACAAATAACAAAAAGAACATAAATTAAGAATAATTAAATTAGCCGATCGAAGTCCAAGCTTCTAACACGAAAGCTTTCGTATCTTTCAACTCGGGCTTTTCAGACATTCCTAAAAAACCATCTTTCAATTAATTTTCTATTCACTGATAATTAAATTAACTATGGGTTAATAAACTAATTCAACATGTTTATATTCAATTATTTTTTGATATTTTATTACCTATCAGTTCAAGAAGGTCTTTGATTGACTTTGCTTTAAGCATTTTCTGTTGGTATTGATTTAAAAGGACGCTAGTTGACTTTAACAAATTTTCGTCGTTTCGCCTGATGAAGTCGGCTAATGAGGCTGACCATTCTCCGCTCAAATTAACATCCTACAAGACAACAATTAAAATTAATTATTGCAAATTGTATAACAAAATTACCTTAAAAACAGTGGTATAAAGGCCATGAATGAGAGCTAAGAAAATGAGGCCAGATCGATATTGTTCAAAACTTGAATTTTTATATTGTTTGTATCGAATTCCACATCCGACAATGATTCTTCGTAACCATTGAATTCGATTATTTAGCCATCTAAAATTTACATTTAGATTAGATTCCAATTTAATAACTATTTTAAAAAGTATTATTTTATTGACTAAATTAGATTAGCCATAAAAATTAATTAAAAATTAAAATAGATTATAAAATTCTAATTTACTTTTCAGGATGATGTGCTAATAAAGAAACTACAAGCCAATAAAAAGTTCCTTCAGCAGCACAAGAATCATCCTTCCATTGAGTAGGAGGAGCAGCAAGAAATTTATCAACCAAATTGCTCTCCTTCCCAGTGCTCCTTGTTGTATTGAGGACATAAAGGGCCGTGTGACAAAGGTAAGGGATGAGGTGCATGTTCGACTCGGGTCCTCCTCCGCCAGTGTCCTCGTGGAAACTTTTCTCTTCTGCGAATTTAAGGAAAAGAAGTTTCAAGTCGTGAATTCCTGAAGAAAATCCAACGTCTCGATGACCAGTCGCTTCTGGAAATTCAAACAAACCAAATAGTTCAATATTGATAAAACGATTATCGAAAAATTGAAAATAACTTTAATAAATTAATGAAAAATACCTTGAAGGTACGCATTATGACGAGCGAGACAAGCGGCAAAAGCAGACTCAGGAACTTGAGTTCCCCACAATGGAACCAAACTATTAGCTCTTGTATTCCCATTCTGAAGTGATGCTGATTCCCATTCATCTCTCGCTCTTGCAAGTCTAACAAATAATAGAAATCCATTAGAAATTCATTAACTTTAAAAAAACCAAGATTTTTAAAGTTAAATTAATTAAAAAATATTTTACCTAATGGCCGCCATGTGACAATCAACGTGAACAACATTGAAATGCGAGACTGTGGTATAGCCATAAGTCTTCCTCGATTTAACCTCATACTCTTCGACAAGTGTTCGTTTACTGAATGTGTAAATTCCCAAAACTTTCGTCGGTTGGTATTTGTATCCTTCTCTGCAAATGACACAAATAAGGCCAGTTTCTTCAGCTAAATCTTCCATCTGATCCAAAATGGTTGACACAGCAGTTGTGACTTGTCCCTTCTCATTCGTCTTCATCCCCATTGTGTTAAGTTGTCTTTCTCGCATAGCCATCGCCATTCGTTTCTTTTCTTCTCTTGTGCTTCTTCTCGCTGCTTCAACATCTTTCCAAATTCTTTCATGAGAGCGTAAAGCTTCGAGGGCATTCTCTGCAAGTGATCCAACATGTTCATCGCTGCTCACTTGCTCTAATTGGTGAATAACATAAATGCTCTCTTTCCCAACAGCTTCTTGTGAAGGGACGTGATTAGAAGCAAATCCAGCCAAAAGTCGAAGAACATATTTAAGTGACGATTTACTCATCATTTCCTTCCATTCGTCTGAATCTGGTCTGCCCAATGGAGGTTTAAGAGCCGGAGCTCTTTTCCTGATGTAAGATAGGCATGTGTCGAGGACGCCTCTTTCAATGGCAAAATCTTTAAAGGAACCTCCATATGGCCCAGCTTCCACGTTTGATATTAAAGTGCAAACTTGTTCCAACTAGAAATAAATTTTTATTAAATTAGTTTTTATCTTTGGGAAAAATATTAAAGTAATGAATACCAAGCATGGCCCTCTATGATAGGCCCGGATGTCAAGTATTTTTAATTCGGATATAAATGATATTTAATATTTATTAACCCAATATAATTTTGACTAAGAGAGGTTTTACGAATATTCATTTAAAATTTTGAAGCATTTCCTTTAAAAATGCCAAAGTTATTGAATCCTGAAGTTGGCACGCTCGTTTAAGCGTTTTCCAAAAGAGGTTTTTCAGGACGAAAAGATTTTTACAATTGGATTTGAGGAGTTAAAGATGAGTATGCTGTTTCGTTAGATGAGACTTTGTTTCGTGTAGCAGATTGCAACGGAACAAGAAAAATTTGTTTTATGAACAAAGGTAATGCTGTTCCTGTGATTTGGGTAAGCGAAACAAAGGAACGGTTCGGATAGCAAATCAAGGTGGTTGGAGTGATTGGAGTTAGAGGTCCAATGGGACTTTTCAAAGTTCCTCCAAAGACAAAAATCAACACAAAAACACCTATCGAGGATGTTTTGTCTCTTCTCGTCGAAAAAATCACCCCAAAACATTACCCGGGCGAAGAACACAAGGTTATCATACATCACGATAAAGCCTCGTCACATACTTTTACATAAAATGTTCCCTGTGAAATGTTTGAAAAGTCTTGTTTGAAAAGTTGGAAATTGAAATGCAGGGCTATTTACAAGAACGATGGGATGGGATACATATCGAACAAATAACCATTATAAAAAATCCGATTGTTGTTAAAAAATTAATTTAACTTGGGTATTTATAAAGAAATCACTTGAAATTTGAAAGATATATGCCCAATATATCCCTAATACATAAATAAATTTACTTAATTGCTAACTTCATCCAATCCCGAATTAAAAATATTTGACATCCGGGCCTATCATAGAGGGCCATGCTTGGTATTTTAAGAATACTAACTTTATAAGCATATTCAGTCGAAGGATCGTCATCATATTTGAAGAAATTCCAACAATCCTTGTAATTATCAAAAATTAGGCCCATCTTCTTCTTGTCAGTGTAGGTGAGGCATGCAAGGACTTTCAAGTAATTGGTCATCGTGGCTGGTCTTCCTTTTAGCTTATCTAAATATTTAATACAACCATGTAATAATCCATATAATATTACAGCAATTAATAATCCGCAATGTCATAAAACACGTACCTGTAAGAGATAACAATTGGGTAATGTCATCAGGAACTCCGCTAGCATCAGAGAAAGTAGAAAAGTCGATTTTTTCAAGCATTCCAACACCAGTAAGGATAGTATCCAAAATCTAGGAATAAAAATCTCATTAAATATTTTCATTCATTGTTAAATTGTTATATTCCAAATTTATTTTATAAAAACTGTTTAATAATCGACTAAAACACCTAAATGATTAGATCATTGGAAGACAGTGTAACGCATAATAATAATAATAAAGTATGTTACCTCCAAAACTTGATCAGTTAGATGCACAATGCCTGACGATCCCTGAATGCACGAGAGGTCATGCTTTAAACAAAGGTGAAGGATCGGCAATAGTGTTTGGACGGCATTGAGACTTGGCTCAACTAAAGCCATTCGACCTTTTTTAATCTTCGAGCAATAGCTCAGTAATTTCAGAATAACTGCCAAGAGTGGTTTACATCTCGACAAGACAAATTGTTGGTAAAGCAAGTTATCCAATGTGTTTAAGATGACCTGTATAAAAACAAAGAATTGCAAAATTCAACAAGAAGAAACCTATAGATAATCGTTGTTGTTGTGTATAATTAATAAAGTAAAAATAATTAAAATTAAACAACTTACATGTAGACCACCACATTGAATGAGGACATTGGCCATTTTAAATGTCGTTTCATAATCTTCATGGGAATCTTGAGGAGCAGCAAAAGATTCGACAAATTCTTCTGTGGCGTCTCCCAAAAGTCCTCTCATACGGTAAACAATTCTCATAGGTTCAATTTGTCCATTCACCGGAAGCCACATTCGTTTGTAAACTTCTTTGAGAGTGAGGTCAAGCGAAATGATTCTGTTATTCACAAGGAGCTCCATCCCGTTGTCATCTTCCAATAAAGCCACGAGCTCACAATCAGTGCAAATCTTGTTTTTAATATCTCTCATAAGAGGACCAATGCCATTGTCATTACTGCTATACGGATTTCCCAACATCCTTCCCTAAATCACAAGAAAAAATATTAAACAATATATAAACATTAATTAAACAACACGTTTAAATAAAATCGCAGTTAAATTAAACTAGATAATATTACAGGTATTGGGAAAATTTAATTTAATTATAATGAATTGAATATACCTGTAAGAAATCTTCTTGCTGAGGATCCTTATCAAGGCTCACATAGAATTCAGCCACATCATTTTCCTCGTGTAAAATAAGAGAACAAAGACGTTCAAAGACAAACACAGGCGTTGTCAGATCTTCTTTTGGGCATTTTTTCAAAGTCTCCACACAAACCGACATGAAGATCTGTGTCTCTTCCTCCGTCCCACTAGTGATCTCTTCGAGCAATTGAAGAAGAATTTCCTGAGCTTCTTCAATCGGCCTGGTCCGATGTAATCGAAGTCTCTTAAGTGCCAAATATCCGCCTAACACAGTTGACAAAAGCGAAACTCTCTTCGTTCTCCGAACCGAAGGAATAGCAAGGACAGAGAGAAGTCTCGCTAACTCCCAAACGGCAATTCCTTGAGAGAGATCACAATGTAAAGTGATCGTCTCGAGATGATTCAAATTGTCAATTTGTTCATCGAGCAATTTGCAAACGATGTTAAGGGCTCCTTTCGCATTGAGGAAAGCTGAGAACTCTGCCGGAGTCGCAAGATCTCGGTACAACTCCATGAATTCTCGACAGGATTCCCCAAATAGGGGCAATTCTTCCAAGAAGCACGTTAGCAATTCCATGATTTTCAATCTTCTTTGAGGGATTTGAGCAAGGTCTTTGAGAAGAGCCGCTGTGACCGTTCGAGTTTGAACACTCCCAGGACAAAAGATTAATTGTTTCATCCAATTGTTCTCTTTGAACTTCAAAGTGGAGTTTGAATTCATTTTAAAGAACTTTTCAAACCAAATCCGGCCGTATTTCTTTACCAAGTAAAACTTTCTATTTCGATCTTTTACGACCTTCCCTTTTCCTTTCTCTTCTCCTTTTTCCTTTTGAACCTCTTTGGTTTCATCGCTTTTAATCTTTGGAAGCTTTCGTTTCCAGGAATTGAAACAGGAAGTTTCATCTCCACGAATCCAGGCTTCCAAATCGATGGAAACTCCTTCAAATGGAAGGACTGTAGGTTTTGAGTCCTTCGCCTGAGTCGCTTTAATAAAGCTATGAATGATTTTAATACAAGGGAGCAATGCAGTTTCTGTCATTGTCGAATCTCTTAATCGTTTGATTGAGTGGGTCAGGATTTTCATAAGACTTCTTAGCTTAATTTCCCAACATGAATCGTACATTTGAAGAAGTGAAGCAAGGAGTGAAAGTTCTTCGGATGTTTCAAAGCTTAAGTCAGACCAACTTTCCTTCTTCAATGCCATCATGACCCTTTTAATTAAAAATAACATTTAAAGTTAATTTGATGTAAAAAAACAAATTGGTTATGGATTACGGATCAATAAAAAGTTAAAATTCAAATATATCGATAAAACCATTTTACTGTTTTTACCTATTGTTGATCATTTGAGTAAGTTGACTAGTAGCCAAAACATCATCTTTGACAAAGAAACAGAGAGCATTCTTCACTTGTTCTTTCAAAGTGGTCGACCCAGCTGATTGGGATAGACGAAGAAGGAAACTCAAAAATGACAAATTGAATGGCCCCTTCATATTCTCAGCAGAAATGAGAGCTTGCAGAAGCCTAAGTGACAAAGTGATGCTTGACGCCATACAGCCGTAACAACGTCGGAAGGTCACGTTGTTCATCGTATCAAGAGAATAAGAAGTTGGGTCAAGTTTTAGCATTTCTTTCCGATACGCAGCCACTTTCTAAAAATGGAGATTAATATTAAGCAAAAACTATAATTGAGAAAAATAAAAATTTAAAACTTACCCTCATGAGTCTGTTGAGCTCTTCATAAGAATTTTTGCAATCAATTGCATAACAATATGCAAGACTCTGTACATTCTTTAGAACCAATGAAGAAGTTGCAGTAGAACCAGCAGTTGCAGCCGTTACAGCCGATGCTGCATTTATCGCTTGTGCTGGGCCAATCAAATTCCCATTATTTGCAACAATCGAGTTGCCTCCAAGGGAGTTAGCACCATTGTTATTATTGATCGCATTGGCGACAGCTGCTGCATAAGTCGCCGAAACCGCTCCCGTTGATGCTGGAATCGGTGTAGGGACATTCAAAGTCAATGGAGTTGCAATTCCAGCCATCGATCTTTTTTCTTTGATAGATTGAAGCATCGTTTCGAGTCCTCCTTTCATTTGCTGTTGCTGTTTATAAGTTTGATCAGCTTTTTCGAGCAAATTACTCACAGCTGTCTCGGCTTTTTTGTGATCCTCTTCGTTTTCTAATTAAAATTAAAATATTTAAAAAAAATTTCCTTGTTACTTTACTTAAATTATACTCCTTTTCGACAGGAAATAATAAATTACAATACAATAAGATAATAAAATGTTAAAATTACCAATTGGATCAACAGCTACAATTGTTTTAGCAAATACTGTTATATCAATTTTTGCATATTTGCAGAATCCACATGAGTGGCAAAGGAAAGGATCTCGTTCATCGTAATTGATAGCTCGGCACTTATGACATTGGTAAACATTTTCTCCACAGTTTGTGCAAACTCCAGGTTGAGAAGGGACGGATGCTGAGCACCTTGGACATTGAAGAGTTTCAGTCGTAGCTTGAGGATTCTCATAAAAGTCAAGAAATTCAATCATAAGATTCGCTGCTGTGATTGGTACGCTGAAATCGAGTTTGACTTCTGTTTGAGATGGACCCATTTGAACCTTCCTTGCCATTTGCCATAAATTGGGTTTGTTCTTCAATTCAACGATTGGGATGCTCTTGGGTGAGTAGTAAACGGCAAGGGTTTTGATCATTCTGACCTTCTTCACTTCCGTCAATCGGACATTCAATTTCAAGATGTTAAGTGTAGAAGTTAGTTTAACAATTTGGCTATTAGCAGTAAATTTAGCATCCGACTAAAAAACAAAAATAATCATTATATAAATAATAATCATTATCAATTTTTTAGGTGTTTTCGATCGCTAACATATAAGTCGACTAGATTTCAAGTTGGTTTAAATTAATTACTATTATTTTCAATTTAATTTAGCAATACCTTGATGTTTGAAAGCTTTTGAGTTGCGCACGGTTTGTCGATATTATAGCAAACTTCACATGATTCAGATTCAAGGTAGAATCCATCAACGGAGACGAAAGGAACAAGAGATCCATAAATGATAGCATTTGGATGGGCCAACAGCGTCTTCCCTTGAGCCTCAATGGAGGATATGCAAAGATTTACTTGCGTCCTCAAATCATTTGTCCTTAGCTCGTCGTTATTGAGTGTTGTGAAACCAAGAACATCAACAAATTGAGAAGCTCTTGACCCAGCGGCTGGAACAAATGGCCAAAGATCCCACATGGCACGAACCAATTTCACTTGATGTTCCATATCGCACGTTTGGAAAAAGCTTAATAAAAGACTATGAGCTTGCCAACGAGTTGCAACAACAGGATGTTCCAATAAAAACTTTTTCACAAACTCGAGGAAAGTTCTCATCTCAATGCTATCAATAATCTGTAAAAAGCGAAATATAAACAGTTTTATTAAAAAGTCTTGAGAATTAGTAGAATTAAAAATTCTAAGATTTTTAAACACTTACGCAATGAGCAAGAGATTTGAATGGTTTTTCATCTTCACTCATTTTAAGCATCATAGACTCTCCTTTGGAATCAAACGGCAGGCCATCCACAGCAATTTTGAGAAGTGTTAAAATTGCTGTAGTAAGGCTCTCATCAGCATAAACACTCATCTGAAATAATTTTGATATTTTATCATCCATTTAAATAATTCAAAATTCTATTGGGATGATTAAGAAGAATGGTTGAATTATTGGATTAAAAATGATATAATTATTTACCAGCATAATGAACTGAAGAGCATCTTCGCTTTTACAAAATGTTTGCCAACTAGTTGGCCTTTGGGTCGCAATGTCAATGCAAGTATTAAGATGTTCAACCATTGCAACGAGCTGTGTATATTTGAATTCTTGCTTCACACACTTTGCAAGCCTCTCAGCGTCTGAATTCCCATTGTAGCCAATAAGGAGTTTGAAATGAATGAGATGATATTTGATGTTGTATAAGTCTCGAATTAAATGATAATGATCTCGATTTCCTGCAATGTTCAAGAGAAGCTTCCTCGCTTGTCGCCGAACGAAGGGTGCATTTCGATTCTGAAGAATTTCGCATAGAAGTTCCTCCCATTCCTCATCAAAGAGAGCTGTTTGACTCAAAACCTTCTTAACTTGGTAGGGAAGGCGAAGAGCCATTTCAGAGAGGAGCAGTGGGAGTTCTTCTAAGAGATCCTTTGAATGGGTCTTGACATAACCCTTGAGGAAGAAGGGTGTGTAGTCGGGTGGACTTTGGCCAGAATGTGCTTTCAATACAGTAGTCTTTACGTCGAGTTGACTTGCTCCAAGAACAGAAGGAAGTTGAGAGTTCATTGAGTCACTCATTGCTTGTCTGAATTTAACATTAATTAAATTGATTAACAATAAAATAACGATTTCAAGGTAATTTTTATAGGTAAATTACAATTAAAATTTTAAAACAAAATATCTGATTTACCCCCTCCAAGTAGAACGAAGCAGATGAAGAAGATCTTTACAATAATTAATCACATCAGCTTCATGAACAGTCTCTGAAGTAATTCTAGCTATCCACATATTTTCAGACTTTGAATCAGTTCCTCTCCACCGAGAAACCAAAATGCTCAACATTCTCATTACAATAAGGGTCATTTCAGTCGTGTCGTTCCTTTCCCATTCAGCCGTTTGACTCAATTCCTGTTAAAATAATAATTATTATATATGTGATCGAAAAAGACTTAAATCTACATTATTTAATTTTATCTTATTTAATTATTTAATTTTTATTAAAAATAAAAGTAAACCTTAAGCTTCATTTGTGGAAGAAGTTTTGTGACCATGTTTTTCACAACAAAGAGTTCTTCTTCACTTGTCCCATCAAGTTCAGAAAGAATTACGAGGAGAACTTGAAGAAGAGGAATAACTCTTAAGGCATAAGCAGTGCGCGATACTTCATCTGCAATTGCTCTCATAAGAGCAAGTCGGAATGGCTTTCCGCTCATCAGTCCTACAATGGCTGAATATTTTTCTTTGTCAGATGAATTCTCCTTCATTGTCGAAGCACCAGCATTTCCAATTTCACCATCAGCGTTAAGTGAGGTGGAGTCAGATTGATGTTTTGAAGCCCTTTCACTGCTGTTTGCTCCTGCGTTTGAGCTTCCAGAGCTATCAGATCCTCCCTAAAAATGAAAGTTTGTAAATAACTTATCGTTTGATATTGTATTAACATAAATAATTTGTAATTAACTGTGATAATGTAAAATATATATATATATAAGTTTATATATATATATATATATATATATATGTTTAAGAATTAATATAACTTACTGGCTCAGAATTTCTTAAATTTGATCCCTCAGTTGCAGCAGTTGAACCTTCATCGTCCGAAGGTGGAGGTGAAGCTGTGGCATCAGATTCTCCTCCTTCACCAGATGCATGATGTTGATGGTCGACTTCTTCCTCTGGTGGGGACATTGCTTCTGCTACATTAAGAACTTCTTGATGCATGTCCTCAAGAGCTTGTAGCCCCTCTTGAATTCCTTGAATGGCAAGAGCTGCTCCGCCAGCTTGTTCTTGAAGACTCAGAGCAATAGCAAGTTCCACCATTGCTTCGTCTTCAGCATCTGAATGGAGATCCATACCAGGCGCCATTGCAAATCCTTCTTCTCCCATAAAGGCCTCAAGTGGATGGATCATTGGCATTTGTCCTTCATTCTCTGGTTCTCCAATCATCACAATGGGTTCGTCAACTTCTACAAGTGGTATATTGGAATCATCTTGATTTCCTCTTGATTGAGATGGAGGAGGTTCTCTTTCTCTTGGACTGTCAACGGCCGTATCGGGTGTCGTACAATGGGGTGAAGATGGCCCAGGAAATGTGACCTTACGTTTTCTTGCTTGTTTTGGTCGGAGCCTTTTTACGACGACAGTTCGGACATGAACGCTGATTTGATTATTTTTCGAGAGCAAAAGTTGAATTAAAGGTCTCGACAAACTTGGCACTAAATTAATATCTGATGACATGACAGAATAAATTATCTCAGCAACACCCATTGCAACCAATTCCACTCTTTGAATTCCTACAAAAATGTTTAAAATTTAATTTTATCCACATTTTCACATTTAAGTTAAAACTATAGTCAAATTGTAAATTCATCGAACCTGGGCAATCTAATGGAACAACATAATGATTCTTTGGCTTTATTTCAACAAGTCGCTCGAATATTTTGCACAAATTTTCAATTACGATAACTGCATTCATCGGACCATCTTAAATAAATATGAACAATTAAACACTAGAATTTCTGACTCCTATTTTGTTAAAATATTTAAGATAACCAAATATTTAAATCTTACATCCAATATCCTGGTAATCGTAGTGTGAAATATGTTGAGGTCGGACCACAGCAATGTTCTTGACACAATTCACAATGTGACTAAAAAGTTCTGGATCAACTTCTTTATCTGGAAGGCTGTTCATTTTCATTATTCCTTTTACACAAAGGGAATAAACGGCTTTATCCTAAAAAACAAGATGAAGATTAAAATATTTTCTTTAAATGCATAATCAACAATCACGATTATTATTCTTACTCTGTGCTCATAATAAGCTGATTTGGTTTGGATGACCGACATCATCAAATTTCTCGTTGGATTATTAAAAGCTTGATAATTTTCTAAGAATATTTCAGTGGCAAGTTTGAGCGTTTGTTCAAGATCTTTCGAATCTCTTCCACTCATGTTTACACCCAATTCACACATCTCAAGAGTATTTATGACAATCCTGTTAAATAAAGTCACATTAGTAATTTCCAAATTAATACATGAAATGCAAATTAGCTACTCTTACTTTTCCATCACAGCTCCATCGTCTTTCCGGTCAAGTTCAGTATTTAATGGAGGAGCATTTTGAGAAGCGACCTGAGGAGCTTCGTCGTTTTCATCGGGCCAACCAAAAGCATCTTTGTTCTTACCATAACTGAAAAGAATTTAAATTGTATGTTATTCCGAGTCAAATTATAAAACGATAAAAGGGTAAATAAATGAGTAACTACATTTTGATTGAATCTACAAATGTGACACTTTGTAAATCAGCAGAAGGCCCAAATGTAATCGTGAGCTTTTGATCAGCTTGGACGCTTTCCTCTCTTAATAATGGAATATCATACCACCGAGCACGACTTAATGTCACAGTTATTGACCTTCCAAATACCTAATAAAAAACAAATATTAAGTTCAGATACATATTTGGATTCTTATTTTGAGAATAAGAATAGGTAAGAAAAGTATACTTGAATAAAGCTTGGAACACGGGTCACATCTTGAGAACCAAGAAAGACTCGAATCCCCGTCATCACTAGATTTGCATCATTTATTGAAACTTCTAAATTGAATCCTGTCGACTTTGTTGAAACCACGTACATTCCTATTCAAAATACAAAATGGATTAGTCATTAAATAACATACATAAAAAATCTAATTATTGATTAAAAAATCTAATTAAAATCATGTATCATACCAGGATTATTAAGTCGATTTTTGAGTTGATTGACATTATAAATCTGCAAGAGATCATTTCCGCCAAATTCAACTTCATTGAGCGGTTGACAATATTCAAAGTAGTCAGTTGGAAAAGTAATTTGGCTTCCATTTTGTCTCACTGGTCTAGGCGCCTTTTTATGGACAGTCGTTCTTTTACTCAACCTTGCAAACATCACGGACTCTTGAATGGGTCGAAGTCGGGGATTGAGCCAAAATTCTGTAATCTCCGTTGTTTCGTATACTCTCAAGCTTCCATCATCACAAAGCGTTAAAAGTGAAGTTTTGATTTTTCCCGGAGCATGTTGGAATCGAATGGCCGCTATGTCTGTGCATTTTAACTTTGGTCCGTGCCCTTTAACTTCTTGAATCTCACACCCAGACTCCGTCAACAGAATCACATACGCGTTCGAATTAGCCCCCATGGCAAAAATTACTCCAGGATGTTCAGGAAGTTCGATCCATTGGTATAGGCCGAGAGACACCGGTGGTTTACCTTTTGGCGTTATTAAATAGGTCTTTGTCAAAGGAGGCTTCAAGGAATTGAGCGAGTCGAGAGTTCCGACATAACTTTTCCCATTCGGGTAAGTGTAAAAGAGAAGTTTGAGAGGATGGGAGTAGTAGAGCGACACAGGCTTGGCTTCACTATTTCCAATCTCTTGAGTCTTTGAAAGTTCCTTGTCGTCGTAATTGAGATCATTGACTATGTAATATTGTCCATGTTTCGCACTCGTCGTCTCATCCAATTTTTCATGGTAGATTCGCCCATCGTTCGCCATTATTGCAATATGATAACATCCGTCCTATATAATAAATATTTATCAATATTACGAAATTGAAATTTTAGTTTTAAGTTCTAAGTGTTGTGTTCAGAAAAGTAACTTTGCACATTTTAATTAAACTTCTTATATGAATCATTATAATATTTAATAAAGCCATTATGAATCTTGCCTGAAATATAAACGTTGCATCTCGGACTTTTCCAGCTGGAAGCAAGAAATGATAAGTTGGAGCTAAATCAATTGCTAAATCGTATATTTTCACTCCGTCGGCTGTTAACAAGGCAAGTTCGGTTTGTGATCCAGGAAGCCAAACAGGTTTGATTATATGATTTTGGCTGTAGTGATAGGCAGGAAGAACCAAATGAGTGGAAATTGTGCCGTTGCTTCCAATTACTAAGATATGGCAGTCCTTAAATATATAAAAAAATATTATAATTAGATCAATTGTTATTATTGATAATTATTTGTATTATTTTGTATTGTAAGTATTTAATAAATTATCGTTTAAATAATAAATAATATTAAAATATTACTTTAAGTCCACAAATGGCAAGAACATCATCTCGAATAGAATTGCTGGCCATTGTGAGGGCGGTAAAAGGAAGAGTCAAAGAAGCGAGTTTGGGCAAAGTCAATTTCTTTTTCCCATTGTCACTCCCAGTGAATAAACTACTCATTTGAAGGAAGGTTAATTTTCCTTTTTCCTGACTCACAGCAAGAAAATGTCTTCTTGCATTGGGCCCACTAAGAGCGGCAATAGTTGATCTCCTGATCACGAAAGTGTTGATCAATTGTCTAATCGTCGAACCTTGATCACCATTGTAAGTCATTTTGATGTTCTCGAAAGCCCCTTCTTGAGAGTTGAGAGTTGAAGACTTCCACAAAAATTAGCACAATTAGATAATATGTAATTAAATATAAAAATCATTTATTTGTGTAAATAATGAATATTGTAAATAAGATAATTAACTTTAATTAAAAAATTGTTTATGTAAATTGCAACTTGTCTAACTATTTATCAGTAAGTAGGTTTATACATATATTATCTACATTCCATATTATAAATACTTACCAACAAAGTTTCGGAAACATTGAATTCAAATTGTGAGTCTTTTCCATTCCTCAAACACTTCAGAGCTTCTTGAACTCTTAGAAAAGCTCCAATTGGTGTCTTTAGATTATTAAGGTGATAAACTGCAACTTTGAGCTTCGCAAGTGTAGCCAAAGGGAGTTTCAATGTAAAATCCTTAAATGATCCTAGAAGTTCTTCATAAGTGAAAGACTTTCCATAAATTGTTACACTGCCAATGTTCGCTGACTCAGCAAGGCCTGATGAAGATTCTCCATTTTTATTGTTATCCATTGAAGGTGAGGAACTCCTTCGATTGACGTTATTTGCCCCATCAGAGTTACAGGCAGGAAAAGATGTCTGATTGTTTCCCAAATAGCTCTTTTCAGCCATTGCAGAAACTTGTGGTTTATCCAAAGCCTGTGCAAAAATAAGGTAATGAACCTTTAATCATAATTATACATTTCCTTATGAAAATAATTATGAAAATGTTACATAATAAACATATCGTTTAAAAGTTTTATAACCCATTTTAGTTTTAAATTTTAAAGAATAAATACCAAGCAAACTCCATCGCCTTTAGCTCCACAATCACAAAAGAAGGATCCAAATTTTGCATAAGTCACATCATGATTCTTGTGACAAACTCTCGCACAAACTGAACATACTCCGACTCCATCAACCATCCCACATGTATGGCAATGATACCAGTGTTGAGACATAAATTCTTTTCTTGTTACGGTATAAGTGCACAAACTCGTCTTCATCGTTTCCTCATCCTATAAAGTGAATTAGTTCAATAATCGCAAATGATTAAAAATGAATAAAAAAGATTAAATCAAAATTAAATCAAAAGCAAAACTTACGGAATCATCTCCACCACTGTCTTCCTCGTCAACTCCGCCTCCTTCTTCAATAATCTCAGACTCGCACAGATCAAAATTAGCCTCTTCTGGTTCATTCGGAGGAGTTGAAGTCCCGGGTGTGGCTTCACGATCCCTTGAATGACTGAATTGACCCCCAGCGGCAGTTTTCAGCCCACGACCAACATCCAAGATGTAGTCCATGATTATAAGTAAGGAACTCAATTTGGGGTCTTCCTCTCCTTTCAATGATCCCTTGGTCCTTAGGCATCCTTCCCAGTCCATGTTCTCCGTAAAGTTTTTGAGCCATTCAGTCATCTCACGAAAGAGAAGAGCGTGCCCTTGCGGAACATCGCAAATCCCAGCCATATCAATTAAATGAGGAAGGATGTGGACGAATGATTCCCAAAAGAATGTCTCATTAATATCAACATTCTTTTTCGTTTCTTGGATGGTCAAGCTGAGGATTTTAGGAACAATGCTCCCAGACACTTTCCGTTCTTCGTCAAACTTAACCAAATGATTTGTGAGAGACGAGATAAATTTACAAACGGATGACACAACTCGGACTGAACGGAAAAACGTAGGGGAAAATGTTTGTTTAGGAATCATTTCCAATTTTTCTTCATATTGAAGGAGGAGTTGGAGGAAACTTCGCATGCTTTCAGGTGGTCCAGTTTGAGAAAATATTAAAGTGAGCAACTCGAAAGATTTGGCCAAAACTCCTTCGCTCTTCGTCTCAATGACCATATCAATCATTCGAAGAAACAAAGTTCCGGAATTTTCCAGGAGGATCTTTGAGAAAATTGAATGGAAATTCTCTTTTTGGCTCAAAATCGTCACAAGAGCTTGGAGAGATTCTTCAATAAAGGCTGAATCCCCATCTTCTTTAATAATCCCCCTCAAGTCTGGGGATGTAATAACATGTAGGACTTTGAGTCCAAGTATCGCCACAAGTTCATCGTTCAATGGCGAATCAACTTTCTTATAAACATCAGGTTCGATCATCGACCCAATGAACTCCCCAATTGACTCGGTTGATTTGTCAAGAAGCAATGCATACAACAATGTCCTCATGTTTTGATCCTTCCCAATCACCTTCACAGTTGAAGTGATGAGATGTGTCAAGTTCACTTTAAACTTTCCCTTCTTGCACTTCATATGTCCATTGATGACAGCCAACAAATAAGATTCTCCGGGAATATTGTCAGATTTGAATTTGCTTCCATTGATCTCTGGGAAATGGTGGAATTCCTGTTCGTTCTGTATCAACTCATCCAATTCTCGTTTCAAATTTGGATCAATGTTCTTCCCAATCACACTTCCCATCACATTCTGCATCAAGTAAGACGACGCAATGGACAACAAATAAATGGCAGATTTTTCTCTTTTCTCTGTTGCACCACCTGCGGTATTCCTCAAGAGTTCTAAAGTAAGAAGTCGTTGGAGCGAGCTGAGAATGTCAATCAAAATCCCTTCACATGAAATTCCATCATCATACTTAAGACCAAAAAGGCCATAGTTTAGAGCCGCTTCAATGGCGTAATAATACACAGGTGAATCATTTTTCCCAACATTTCCTGAATTGAGCCAGAGTGAAGAGTACTCAAGGAACTTCCCACTAAATTTGTAGCCCCAAGAGTTGGCTTTATTGACCAACTCCTCAGCCTGAGCTATGAGAAGTCCCTGTTTAGAAAAAATGTCCCGGATCCAAGAGGTAAATACTCGGTTTTGAATCCTTGGGATCCACGTAATCAAATAGAGGACTGTAGCTGGACGGGTAAGGAACTCTGAAGGCTCCGATTCTTCAAGTCTTTCCAGAAACTCGTGTGGAGGGGGAAGACCGAAGAGAAGACGAATCAAGAAATATTCCACGTAATACCAAGAAGAGTCAAGAACTTCATTTCCTTTCTCTCCTCTTTCAAGAGGAAATGGAAGGTCATAGAGGGCCAGGATGGCTTCGATCACCTCCGAATATTCATTCTTCTCTTTCAAATTTGCGTCATTTTTGTTCATGAGGAAATTCATGGCAAGGCCATCGAGTCGAGGATTCTCTTGATAATTCACTTCAGTTCCAATCAAATTATAGAACTTAGGCCCTGACCCAGACGCTTCACATTCAAAGCTCGACTCTACAGGCAAACATTCACAGAAAAGACGAGCAGGTGGAAGCGGTTTGCTTGATGGTGGATCAACGCTAGTATTTTGTGCTTCGGATGTGTCATCTTTTGAAGTTTTAGATAGTTTTGGGCTATAACTCCCAGATGTGTCCTCTCCAAAAAGATTGTATTGAATTTGATTCACAAGATTGATCCCAGGCTCGTAAAGTTGTCGGATGAAATAGTCGAAAATGAGAAGCAATCTGCCTAAACTCAATAGTTGGTGCGATTGGGTCAAACTTCCCTTTGGTGCTTTGCTCACCTATAAATTTAAAATATAATAAATTATTAAATCCCAATAATTATTATTATCTTAAAAATATAAATAATTGTTTGATTTGATAAATTATAAAAAAATTAATAAAATAGCTAAAATTACATTAATTATCGTAGTTGAAGTTTCAATCATAATCGCTTTCTTTTGCATGAGAGAAAGAGTGTGAAAAAGGAAAACGAGAGTTTGAACATGCTCCACTGGAAGGTCAGCATATCCTGGAGGAACTTCGGGTGACAAGCAGTTTTCTGCCAATGTGTCAAGAACTCTCTTCAAGATGGACACGACAAACGTTTCCTTGTTTTCCGACTTCAAAAGAAGAATTTGGACCATTACTGCGAGAGAACGGGGGAATAAACCCAAAGGCCATCTTCCAGTTCCATTCAAATCGATTGTCAACTGCTCGAGGAAGAAAGTCGTCAAATTTCCAGATAGGAAATTCTGTGCAATCATGTTTTGCACTAATTTTGCTAATTCAGATGAAAATTGAATAAAGAGCAAATTTAAATCCTCGTCGAATATCGTTGATATTGCACCTGAAATCCACAAAAAATTATATATGTTCACAGAACTTATGAATAAAAACAATTAATAAAAATCCGAACTAACTTACACATAGTCACATAGCCTAATACTGATAGAAATAAATATTCTTTACCAATTTCAGTAGATGACTTTTCAAGATCCAAATCTTTAAGGACGATTGCTAAAAGCGTCAGAATCTGCTCATTGCAGTTCATTTTTGCAATCTTTTGCAAAATTGGATTGGAATTTGCAATGATGTCTCTCGTGAGTAAAGATACAACTTTTAAGGCTGAATTCATAAACTAAAATTTCAAAAAAAAACAAATGTAAAATCGACTCACAATTAGAAGTATTTAATAATATAAAGTTGGAGTTTAATTTTTTACCCCTAGTGGACTTTCTCGATCGTGAACGAAAATTTCTTGGAAAAGGTTGAAAATATTTTCTTCAGATTTATTAGAATCGAGCACTGGAGATTTTTTCCCAATATGATCAGCTCCAAAACTAAGCTCGGCCTTTTCATGGTTTTCAACAGAAAGAACGGACTCAAACCATTTACCAAGAATTGGCTCATCGTCGTTCTCGGTTTGATTACTAGCAGACTCGGCCTCTCCAGCTTTCCCTTCTGAATTCCTTATCCCTCGAGCAACTGCTTCATCCCCGTCCTCGTCATCTTCATCGTCTGGTTCGTCTTCGTCTTCCGTGGTCATTAAATCCGAGACGCTGTGATTATCATTTTCGTCCTCAATTTCTAAATCAATATTATCCTGTTCACCAAATCCTGATGGTTCAACTGTCACAACCCGACTGCTGTTCCCATTATTCTCATCTTCACTGAACATATTGCTCGAGAGTTCGAGGCTCGTTTCCGCCGCTTCAAATGTTTCGTTTAAGTTTTCCTTCTTCGCCTGACTGCTGAAATATTTTGCGAGTTTGAGTCTACAAGACTTTCGATAACTCAGGGTCGCAATTTGAATGAGGATTTCAATGAAGTTAAGCCCATCGAAAAATATCTTAATTCGATCGCTATTGCTAATTTGGTAATCGATCTTAAAATTGGAAAGGCGAGATCCAGTAATTTTCGAATCAGTCATTGGGGCGTAGGGATGGAGGAGGCTTTGAAGCATGTCAATTGCGTGAGTTGTCATCGCTGTCAACATTTCGTTCCAAACTTGCTGAACGGCAATTAGACTTATTTTCTTCCCTTTCTCTTTCCCATCTGAAGTCTTTAAAGGTTCAACTTGACTCACGAAGCTCATGTACGAATGAAAATTGAGGAAAAGAATCCGTGATTGAGTTAAATTATAATTTAGCCAAACCTGAAAGATTAAATTAGAGTTAATATTAAATGTTACATTACAATGAATAAGATGGAGATGAAATTAAAAATAATGTTTTTATCTTACCCATTGAGGAAGGCCTGAATTGTCTTTAAAAATAGATAATATTTTCCTCTGGGTCCAAACAACTTCAGAAATTATCCAAATCCCAATTTCATATTCGCTTTCGTTGAGTGGTCCAACAGCCTGTGTGTCTTTTGGGGGAGTTGGGTAGAAATATTGAATTAGTGCAAAAGAAACATTCCCAACCGCTACTGCAAGCTGATTAAGCCGATGAATATCAGCCGAAGTCAGCATGCTCTGAAGCGGCATCGAGAGCAACTTGTACACCAATTTCATTTCTTCAGAAAGAGCAGATATGTCGATACTGAAATAATTAATTTAATGATTTTTTTAATCTTAACATTTTAAAATAACAAATGTAGAAACGTTTTAAACTTTAGCTTTTTACCTAGGATTTTTTGAACTCGCATTCTTTGAATAAATAAGTTGAACTGCATCTGCCATTAAACTAATAGACTCGGGGCAGAAGTTCTTTAAATGAGGTAAGCTAAGGCAGAGTTCAACAAAAGTTTGTCCGGCTCGAATGCTTTGGAAAATTTGGAGCACTTCATTCGAAAAAAGTTTCTAAAAACAATTGACAATTAATTAATTTAGATTACAATATTAAAAAATAAATAATAGTAGATAATATAATAAATAATACACAACTTACATTCAAAGGTTTATCATGAGGAAAACTCAAAACGGGTAAAGCTATTTGATCATAAAGAAGTACAGATGGATCAAGTCTGCTTCGACGAATTTCTTTCACGGCCGATGCTGTTCCTTCTTTATCCCAAGTGCCTATCAAAGTAAATTTTGATTAGCAATACATTTACATCAGTTATTAAAATATTTAATTAATCTATGTCAATTTTTATTAATTTTTATAAACAAAATATTTGTAACGTTTTCCTATAATGTAAAATGTATAACGTATAAAAACTATTAAATGTAATCGTACTTGGAGATGTTGATTGTATTTTGGTCGGAAGATCCTGGCTTTTGAGTAATGCTAAGATGTAGGAAAATTCGTCTTGAGCCAAGATCAATGTTCCAGAACAGAACTCCTGTGTAAAAATAATATTGTTTAAAACATGTCCGCCATTTCATGCACATTAAGGATTAGAATTACATAAAATATTTTGATTTGGATTGATCAATTGGTCTTTTTGATAAAAGTAACCTGAATTGAGTTTATGTAGGTTTTTAGGTTCAAAATTGGGTGAGATGTTTTGAGGATGTGAGTAAACCGACTCAAGAATGACTCGCAAAGAATTTTGGCAGCTTGACAAGCAACAGGAAAGCTTGATCGAGGCACTGCAATGTTTAATCAAATTATATTCAATTTCATCTTTAATTCATTCCATTTAATTTGATAAAGATGATCTCGATTATGATACGAACTCATAAATAAATTATACAATAGATTACATAAATGGCTGACAAGTAATTTTCCAAGTTCTTACATAAATCTGTGTTTGTAGCTGCTGTGATGACATGGGCAGAGAGGACTGTGACGACGTCGTAGAATACATAATAAGGATTGCTTTGGCTAACAGTTTCTACAAAGTCTTTTTCGCTGAAATTGATAAAATAATTTCATTGAATAAAATTAACTTAGACATAAATTAATATTTAAAACTAAAAAATTGTAAAATGATGTGAACTATTTAAGCAAAATTAATGGACCTTTCCATACTTTTTAACATAAATGAAATTTTAATGATTATATTATTATTTAATGTAAAATATACAGACATCTGTCACAAGCTAATGGACATTAAATAGTTCAAGCAATTTGTTATTTTTTGTACCTCTCGACGATGGCTCGAATGAGCGAAATAACTTCGTTTTTCGACAATGAGCCGACGGAGTAAGTGACAAAGGGCTTGATGATCGCACTCCAATCCACTGACCCACCGGTCACTCCACCAGAATTTGCAGCCATTTTCCTCGGAGAAAATTCAATTTTGACTTCTGATCCCGTCCACTTTTCAGATCATGAGTCAGCAACTTGGCTTATTTACAAATGTGTCTTTGACTGAGGGGAGACGATGGAACTTGGGAATCCGATTCTCTTCGGCCTCTATGTTTGGTCAATTTCTCGAAATTGCATGAGTACGGGTATTTAAAGTATTTATTTTAATTAACTTCGCCTCCTTGACTTCTTGCTCGAGTTGCAGTCCCAGTGCAGAGTGCAGCTGAGATCTCTCATACAGATGAATCAAAGCGAAGGAAAATAGGGAAGATATGATGGCCATACGATTGAGAGATGTAGCAGACTATAGTCCCCCCTCAGTCCAACCACGGGATCTTAGATGTCCCACCCGACTCCCGGCTTCTACACCAACAACGTCATCAACTACCCCGAACAAATCCACCTAAACTTTTTCTTGAACTTTTTCATTTAATGACAATACCCACTTAAGTAATCGGTAATTAAGAAAAATAATTACTCCCATCAACTAGCTCCATAAGGCGACATCGAAATGAAAATTGTTCATAATGTGAACTCTATGCAAAACAGGCGTTTGTTAAATGCTTTCTGTATTAACGTTATGGTTCTTTGTTTGGACCCTAAACCAAGTCTTTTGCAACATATTTTAAATTACGCTTCCTCTTTTATTGATGAAATTGATGATGTAAGAGATTTTTAAATAAATAACGAAATGAATTTCCTCAATGTATGCATAATGGTAATTTAAAAGGAACTTCCTTTTCATACAAGAAGCATTATTTACTTTTAGCAGAAACAGCACAATATTTATGTATTTAAAGCATTTAAACAAACAAATAAAGTAACGATCAATTTATTGATAGTGAAATAATGACAATTTCCTATTATTTCTCATTGGTTGTGGAATGGTTCAGGATGAAATGTGATATAAAATATAGAACATTATATTTTATAACTTAATTTTGTCTAACAAATAGTTATAAACAATTTATTGTAAAAATAAGTTTAATTGAATAAGTTATAGATATAAGAAGAAATAATGAATAAAAATAGCAATGATAACATACACATTTTATGTACATGGTCCATTTGAAATCTGTAGTGTCAATTGTAAGTTATTTATGTGTCTACTAATAGTAATCTTTCGTTATTATGTATAATACGATAGCATTAAAATCTTTAAAAAGTTTAATAATAAAACTTTGAAATAAGAACAATACTTCATATTGAAGTGTACAATTTTATTATTTAACAGTTCCTGATCTAATATATTTGTATTATTAATTAATTAACTTTATATTTTCTAAAACTTTTTTATGTATAATATATATATAGCATAATACCAGTGAAATTTTAATTTTTACAGATGAGTTTATTCTTTCAGTGGTCGTGTAATCTTTACTGGTCTAAACTTACAAGTATTTTATAATTATCATATTTTACAAGATTGCTAACTATAACATTGAGAACATTATTGCTCTTGTTGCCTTTTTGATTTATTCACTTAATTAATAAGTTTTTAGTTAAAAATTTTATAACAGCCAGCTGCTTTAACTATTAATTTAAATTTAACGTCAACGTTTAATCTTGTTAATATTAGAAATAGAATAGGAATTGTAGAGGAATCTATCCTACAGTATTATCCTTGTTAAGAATCAGGTAGTGCATGTTCAGTTAAGATGCATATTTGCGGATATAATCATGCGTTCATTAAAATAAGGTTCTGATCGATTCATTAAAATTGTGTATTATATTTAAATACTTATAAAATCTATCTTTATTGTATTTGTATAACCTAAAGTATCATTAAACACAAGGCACTATTAATGGTTATAATTACTATTAAAAGATATCATAAATAGTTGCATTTTAGCATCGTTAACATTTAAAATGAAGTAAAAATATGACTATGTGATAATAAATAACGTAGAATTATTTGCCTATACTAAGGCTTTTGTTATGCAGTAGATACTTTCGACAATTTATATATGTACTACAGTGGAATCCGTTTATAATGAATCTCAAGGAACCGACCATTTACGTTCATTATAACCGAATATTCATTATAGCCGAAGTTCATTTAACATTGTTTGTATATGATTTTTCAAATGAAGGGACAAAATTTTTAATTCATTATATCAGGATATTCACTATAAACGGATTCATTATAACCGAATTCCACTGTACTGGATATTTAAACAGTAGTAATTATAATATCGCTATATCGCTAAATAAGAATTCATTGTAATATTATTCTTTTACATCAATAAGTATGTATAGGTATTTGTACTTGAATCTAACTTTAACTCATAGAATCATTAACATTGACAATATGAAATACTGCGTATCACTTTTCATATTACTATAAATATTATAATTAGGAATAGTTTAATTATTAATTACTATTAAGCTTTTCGTTAGTTTGCAATTTGAGAATTCAATTTCAGATTAATTTGTTATACATTTCTAAATGAAACCTAATACCCTACTTATAAGTATACTATCTATTAGTACAATAGAAAGTAGAATACATAGTACACTCATAAATATTGTATAAATGTACTTGGGTTTAAAGTTTATTGTATAATTGTGCATTTTTTAGTTTAGTTTTAATCATATACCATATATTTTGATATAACTATGTTATACATAAATTAAATATCTATTATTTTTAAATTAGATATACATTTAATGGTCCTATGTTTATTGCGTTAATTTCTTTGTTTACTATGTAGCGGATATTTAGTTAGGTACTCACATTTTAGTAACATATATAGTACTTGCTCTCTTCCATTCTACCTGTTAAATAAGTCCAAATCCTTCTGATCCTTCATTAATTGCGATGCGCAAAGATTTTTCAAAGTTTTCATATGTCTCATGTTCAGGGAGACAAAGTTGGTTAAAGCAGGTGTGAGCAGTTGGAAGATTTCCGAATGTCGGAGAAGGCGTGATTTGAAAGAGCGGAGAGAGTTCTTTAAATCCTCCGGGTGGAAGCAAAGAACACCCGGTTGTGAATTGGAGTAATCGGGCTTTCTCTTCTTCTGTCATATTCGCCACGGCTGTCCAAAACCATTCCAAACTTCGTTGGCCAATTGAACCACTGATGATATGATGTTCCCTCAATTCTGTAACTGAAAATTCGCTGTTCCCGCACATAAGGAGCTAATAAAATAAAATAACAAATGAAAATTAAATACCAATTACATTTGAAAAAGTGTTTTAGTAAATGAATAAAATATTGTTTTTGAAATACCTCAAGTTCATTTTCGTCGAATATAGTTAAAAGCTCATCTGGCACAAGTTCATTGAGACCTTTTAGGAAAGCATCAACTTCAGGTTTCACTTTAGAAGCAAGTTTGTATTGAGCCAGGGCGTTGAGGTAATCTTTTTTATTCTCGTTCGTGACGGGGATTTTGACACCATCGGGAACTAAATCGACGACCTATCCCCAAACATCCATCAATTATTTACTCTGTTCAAGAGGGGCCGAAAATGAGAATTTACCTTTATGAGCTTTCCCATGGGATCGTACTCCTCTTCAGTGAAAGTGAGCTCCATTGGTTCGACGTCATTCTCCAGAATGAATTTAATCTTTCTCAAGTATAGCTCAGGATCATCTTGTTCAAAATACTGAAGCGAAAAGTAAGAGTGTAAATTAAGAATTCATAAAATTAATGGACTAAAGTTCACTTTACTTTGTAATGGACTCTTAGGCCGATAAGTTGAGCGAGGAATGAACGAGTAAACCTCGCTTTGACCATCTGACGGTATGCTGCTCCCAATGAAGACTCGTAAAGACACTTCCCAACGATTCTCCCAGCCTTAAATGATATAAAGGGCCTTTAGGAATTTGCTTCCTTAATCATGAGATAATACATATATTGATTGAGTGAAGCTTGAGTATACAGCTCTACCATTTCATAATGCTTTAATTTCCATCGGGAGTTAGGATTCGGATGAACAAGACGAGAGTCGCCAAATGAGGAAAATAACCCGACAGGGTTTCCACTTTCAAACAACTTTGAGCAATTGATTTCGAACCATTCGCGACGAAGACCGCCCCAGTCGATCCCTGAATTCATAATCGTACATTTAAATGGGATTCAATGTGTGCTTGAAATAATAATGTGTGGAAGGCTGAGATAGTTAAGATGCTCGAAGGTAATTTTAAAGACGGAAAGTAGATCAAGGAGTCAACAAAGAGATTTTAATTTAATTATCTCTTTGCAAAGTAATACCTTGTTCACCAAGAAAACTAATTTCGAAGTTTCTGCACCAATCGCTCGTCGAGAGACCCTTCGTCGCCTTCCAAGTCTGGGAATAAGGACAAAGGTTAATTTATTGTTCCCTTTTCTTACTTTAACTTCATAATTCTCTTAAACTTACACTTTCAACCATGTTTTCTCGCGTGATCTTCAGCGTCATTTTCTCTCTAGGATGTTTTCGGTGAACTTCACGAAGTTCTTTGAAAAAATGTTCCTGTTTGTCTTGAAATGTCTCAGAGCCACCTTAAATTCATCCAAGGTTAAAAGTTAGTATAGGTGTTCACAAAACTTCATTTAAAACTTCTCCAATCCATTGAGCTTGTAATCTAATTTATTACCTATATTTCGTAGAAGAAAGTGAACAAAAGTTGCCACTACGATTTTTGCATCCCGCATAGCTAATTTGATCACTGGCTGAGATCCGTCGTCAATTAAAATTGTGGGAACTTCGTCGTAATTATTTGCAATGAGAAATTGAAGCTAAAATGTACAAAAAAGCATTGAAGTTAATTGGCCATGAGTTAATTCGAAAAGATAAATATGATTTATTCTATCACACAAGAAATAAAACTTGATTTTGCTTTAAATTAATACCTTTGTGTTTGGAGAAAGTCGAAAAGTTGCTAATTTTATAGGAAGAAGTTTAAGGAAATATTCTTTAATCACAAGTTGCTTGGATGAGACGCTGACGTAGACTTTCCTCGTCTTATTCTGCACTTCAGATCCAATTTGAAGGACTCTCCCTTCATAATACACATTCGGACTCTTTGCCACAATGTTCTTTTGAACTCCATTCGCCTCAATTGAGTTCAGCGTGAGGATGTCGAACCGCCCATTTTGCACAGGTTTATTGTCGTAAGTGAGGGTTCCACGGAAGACTCCGGAATCTGGGAATCGAATTGTAAGAGCGACGCGTCCAGAATCGGGGTTCATAGGTGAATACTTGGCCATCTCTTGATCTTGAGAAAATTGGACGGTGCAATTACTTGCTGTAGAATGAGAACCGTTTTTCCCAACCTAAAAATTAGATTTTATATCAAATTAGGAATTTTTCAAATTATTTTTTAATATTCAAGAATGTATTCAAGAATGGAATATTTTACATATAAAAATGTTCATTTACTTTCTCTGTGACAAAACGGAAGAGATTCAAATTAAAATCTTGTGGCCGGCAACTGTTCCCAAAAGAATCTCTGGGCTCAATGACTAATTTATGAGGAACTCCTGTGACACAAACAACAGTGGAGGTCTGCCGGAGAAAAATTGTTTTGAGGGGATCAATCACTCCAGGGAGGAACGATTTCCTATTATCAACAATAATTCATCAAAATTCCACATCTAATATTAAATTAATTCATCATCTATGCCCCGATATATTTAATAGAATCTTACAAGAAAGGGCTTCCAGTTATGTGATTATTCTCCACAAGGACATTAATTGAGTATTGGCCTGCTTTCCTCACGGAGAATTTGATATTCACAAGATTTGCATCATTCGGATTTTGACTATTCCCTCCAAATTCAGTGACAACAGCAACGCGCTGAGAATCCTTTTTAACCTCTATGAGAATGTTATCTTTGTCACAGACTGGATAAGGTCGTCCTCCGCGTTGAAAAAACTGAAAAATATTTTATCACCTAAATCACACCATTTCACCCTTTGATACAATTTGTCGATTATTCCTTCTGGCGTAATAATGTATGTGTTAAACAAACTGCATCCTATGGAGTATATTTAATGACTATAATGCACTTACTCTCACGCTGAATGCGACCGTCTTTCCAACAGAGATTGGATCATTCCAATCAAACTCAACTTTGCAGTTGCTCGCGAGAGAAAATTTTCCTGAAACATATTGAAGAATGGCCTGCTTCGCATCGAGCATTTGGGGAAAGCATGATGCAACGGCCCCGAAACCAGTCACACTAAAACCCAATTGAGAATTTAGAATAAACCTTTAATCCCAATTAAAACCAATTTCAACCATTTATGCATGTTCTATTCATATGCTCTGGAGTTCTACCAACCAAAAATCTCTATAACTCTTAC
Organism: Neelides folsomi; assembly: GCA_034687125.1. Lineage (NCBI taxonomy): Eukaryota > Metazoa > Arthropoda > Collembola > Neelipleona > Neelidae > Neelides > Neelides folsomi. The sequence continues at coordinate 24,020 of JAQGBZ010000263.1, read as the reverse complement.
CATATTTAAAAGCTAAATCATAATGCTTTGAATTCGCTTAAATGGTTTGAATGAAGATTATGTTCATTAGAAATTTTAAGACTTACTAGACTACCATTATCACAATAATTTGATATCTGTTGATTTTTTGTTAACTCTATTTTAATATAAATAATATACTATAATAATATATGATAATTAAGTACCCACACATTAGTTAAAATTGAATTTTGGTGAGGAAATAACTCTTCAATAATAAGTTCCTTTTCTTGCAAGGAAAGCATTTAAAATAATATTATTTACAAAAATTCGAATCGATAAAAACTCACCTTAAAGTTACAAGCAGCATTGTTGAGACCGTTCCTGCAAAGAAATAATAAATCATAAAGACCATATAAAAACTTCATTTCATTTACAATTAATATGATCTTTCGATTCAATTTCGAATTAATGAAAATGATAAACCATTTTCATAAACTAACTACCTGACGATTGGGCATACACGATTCGTTACATGTAGTATTGGACACCCTGAATTGGGTACATAGAAAATTGGGCATTTTATGATTTGCCACATATACGTATGTTTAATAAAAATGTTACAATATTTCCTTTTAACCTTTTCAAGAGTATTTATACACAAATTTAAACCTATTTGATTATGAGTAAGTATGTTTAATAAAAAGGTTCAACAAATTCTATATAATAACATGCTGAATATTGGTATTATTAGTCTTCAAATGAAATAAACATTACGCAAATGTAGTAAACATATGGTAAAATAAGTATAAAAAGATCCATAAAGTTAGCAATATAATAAAATAATTTGTAATTCAAAGTGAAAGATTATAAGAAAAAGCTCGAACATTATCAAGGATTTCTCTATTGTCAAAATCTAAAACAATATTCTTTAACCTTTGTTTTAAATTTTAAATTTTTTCGGATTTCTTTCGCCAACGCTCTCTTTCTAATGCAAGCTTAACAAGTTTATGCTTTAATTGTAGACTTTTAATGAAACGAAAAATCGATGGATGTTTGCAATTGGTCATGGTAGCAAATGAGAAATTCCATCCTTCACAGAAATTGTTTGTTTTGGGCATATCTATATTAAGAATAAAAAAACATTATTCACATGATTCACAGTGTGGTATTAAGATATATATATATATATATATGTATTTTGATAGATAGGTTTATATAGATTTGTAATTCATATATTTGAAAGTTAGTTTAATTCTTACAATTCCACATTTCAATTGGAAAAAGTGGATTTTTTCTCAATCTTCGCCTATCCAATGATCCGACCCAAGTGATCTCAAAATATGTTAAATAATCAGCCAATCTAGTTTCGTTATTGACAAAATAATCCAGTGAGATAGTTAATTCGTACACTTCAACTCTGTTAGAAGATACAAAAGCAAGAGCAAATAAAAGCTTAACATTCTTCTCAAGCTCTTGATCAGTTTTTAAAAGTTCAGTCAGGCCACATTTTTGGAGATTACAACGATTACATTGAAGAAAATGGAAGAAACAACCGTGTTTTTGCCTTGTTGGCCAAACTTTTGAAAATGAATTGATTTCAGCTTTTTCAAAATCAGTAGGAGGCATTGGCAGGAACCAAATTCGAAACCATCTTTTTAATTTCTTCTAAAAAGCTTACATACGTGCTTTCCTATTTATTCGCCATTAAAGTGTAAATAAGGGAGTAACACTTATTGTTCTTATATCCCATCAGCACAAATAGTTGATTAAATATGGTAGGAACAACAGAAAACGTAGCATCACAAAATATACTTTCACAAGTGATTAGAAAGTTGAGATTTTTTTCAGTTGTAAAAATGAGGAAACGATCATTTGATTTTCCAGAATCATAAAATAAAAACTTTGTACCGTCATCTTGAACAGTGAGTGCGTGATGTATAATTAAATCACGTAATGATTTTGGCTGATTAGGAAAGTTTTCGATCACTTTTCTAGTTGATGTAACAGATTTTTTTAACGATGACAATTTTGGTAAACATGAAAGTAATTCTGGTTTTGGGGCACATTCTGCAAGAATTACACTTGGAGGTTTGAATAAATCTTCTTGTGCCTTTTTCTTGATAAGTGCTTTGACTCTTCGACCTTCTGTGGCAATCTGACTTGGTAGATGGGAATGGTCACAAGATTCAATTATTTCAGTTCCAGAAGATTGCACTTTTCCGTTGCACAATCGATTAGAACACCTCCAATAAATTTTTATTTTCGTGATTCGGTGTGTTGTATAAGAAAACCCTTTGTGAATTAATAATTTGTGACCACGTTGGTTTTTGATAATATCAAAACCCACCATGGCTAGGCAGAAAAGACGAAATGAATAAGATACAATTACAAGAACAAATAAAATGGTTTGTAACTCTCAAATGAATGGCCATGAACTTAAGATACTATCTTCCTTTAGAGATAGACTTACTTAACATTCATTTTCTGACAAATAACTTAATACTCATAAAGGCATGAGGTGAGCTTGTTATTATTTTCCTATAATTACATTCATAAAGCTCATACTCAAATAGATTTAAATCCGTGGTAAATACTTTTCAAAGGAAATATTTAACATACGTATATGTGGCAATTCATCTAATGCCCAATTTTCTATGTGCCCAATTCAAGGTGCCCAATACTACAAGTACTGAATCCTGTATGCCCAATCGCGGGTAGGTCACTAACAATAACAATCAAACTTGAAGCATTATTGACGTTAAATTCAATTATCAAAACGGTTTCCAACTAACCCCAAGAATTCCACACAGATTGTTGGTCAAATGCAACTAAACGGTTCCACAAATTTTCTTTTAACGCCTCGAGTTCTAAATACATTAAATCATTAAAAGATAATAAGGAAAATTCATATTGTTCATATTTACCAGAAAGTCCAGATGGGAGATTCTCTCTTGCACTATTCCACATCGGCACAATCTTCTCCCCAATGAGATGTTCGAGTTTTCTAAAATCCTCGAACCAGTATGCGTCTTCTATTGAGTTCACACCAAGGCTGTTAAACCTATTAAGAATTCCTTCAGATTAAAGATACGTCGAATCTGGGGAATTTATCTTTCTGCCCTCAAATCCACGCATTGTAAAACTCTTTCTCTTTCCCCTTGAGGAGAAATCAATAAAATAAATGTCTCTCAAAATGAATTTAGTGTGGATGTTGCGTGCGGGTCTTACTTTGGGGCATATTCGAGAAGGCCGTGGTCATCGAGCCAAAGTCGGAGGATGAGTCTTTGTCTGAGGATGAACGCTGCTCTCTTCAGCCGTTCTCTATCTTGAGCAGGTATGGAAAGAAGTGTTGAAGGCTCGGGACTCCTTTCTTGCGAAACGATTTCTTGAGTCAAAAGTTCAAGTTGCACCACAGACACAAGCGTTAGGACCCCTGTGGATGTCATTGGCAATTAAATACACAATTTTGAATCTCACTCATCTACGGCTTCAATTATTATCTAGACTTGTAATTACAAGTACTTAACGACATTTATCTTACTTTGTAATCATTGTAATAGCTATGAGTGAAACAGCTAATGAACTCATTTATATACTCTATTGTGCTACTTGAGTACTTAATTAAGAAGTAAATCAAACTGGAAAAGACTAATAATGCATTTAAAAAAATTTTACTCCCAATTCATGAAATTTTATGAACAAGGGTTAAACAACTTCTGTCTTTGTATCATACAAAATGTTTGTTACTATAAGTATCTGTAGTATAGGCATAAGCAGTTCAAAAGTTTCACTGAATTTATTAGTGGATCACCAAAAGCATCATGATCATTGAACATCATCAGTTTGGGTTAAATGAAAAGCTCTTCCTAAGAATTCTCTTGTTTTCTATACAGCCCACAAAGGAATTTCAAAAAGCTCAAGGGACCCAGACCAATTTTCGCCAGTATCAATGATTATATTACAGTATATCAGTCAGTATAAAATAAACTTATTATTTCTTCACTGGAGAAATTCTTTTTGATCAATTCCAATTTCCAATATACTAAAATATCATACTTTATGTCGTAAAAATTGAATTACAAATAAGTTTTTACTAAAAGGAATGAGATACAGATATGTATGTAGATACGCACAATACTATTTACATACGTATGATACCTATAAGTGATGATTCTGATGATGTGATGAAACAGAATAAGTCAGGGAATTTAAACAAACTCTAGTAATGAATGAATTGCGTTTCTGCGTATAATACAGAGTATAGAAACTCATCTGTGCCATGGGTGTATTATAATTAAAATTGCATTAATTGTCAACCACAACTTTTGGTCTTACCAACTTTGGTGTAATAAACAAAGAATAAAATATTTAAATCAAAGAAATGAGATATAATCAACTTATCATCCTGCCCTGCGTTATTTATCATTAGAGTGGAAAGTTGAAATGGAATGTTGGTATTTAAACGTACTACACACAAAAAGTCATAAAAATATACGAAAATTGGGTCAAAGATTTTAAACAATTCCCGCATAGGTTTCCAATCCATTGTGAATACAAAAATTTTGCAGCATATTGAGAGGTATAAATGTAAGATTTGATTTGAATTTGAAATTCTACCAAAATACTTACATTTAGACAAATGGTATAAGATAAACGAAAATTTCATGATTTTAGTCTTTGTTTGACTCTAAACTAACATTTAAGTATTTACGCACACTGTAAACGTCATTGGCTAATTAATTATTATAATTAGCTATACATAAGTAATATACCTAATTATACTAATTTACGCAATAACCATACTAATTTTAAGTAGAATAAAGCAGAGGATATGCGAGATAGAGCCTACTGGTACATTTGTACACATAAACCTCAAATAGTGGAGCAAACAAGGCTGTAGTTAATGTATAATTCGGTCGGGAAAGAACTCTTTCGCTTTACGTCCTTTCAATCCTCCTCCTTTCGGGCAATCGTATATTTTTCTTGGAGCGGAGTTAATCATTTACTGAAATGTGCTTGCAGTAAAAGCTGACTCAGAGATAGTAACGTGTGTAGCTATTAATGAAACACATACCATGAGTTCCAATGGGTCGAACTCCTATCATAATCAATTAAATTTGAACAGTTGTAATCGTCGAGTAACTTAAAGATTAATTGAGTATTCAAAATTTGTTCAATCTGAGAATGTCGCAGGGTCGTTGAGGACGTCTATCAACTTCACACTTTCTTCCAATGTAGGAAAATATGAAATATTATTATTTGTCTACCAGAATCGACGGAGTAATGCGGTCCTTGTTGCTAAAAAACTACGCTTATCACTTTCACTTTCACTTCTTTTTCTATCTCAATGGACTGTTCTGTTTGTGTACATTTCCTCCACTCATTTCCACCAATTTGGGCCGCTGAGGGTGGGAGGTAATAAGTGGGCCTTTATTTATTAATGATCCTTCAGTGGAAGAGGTAGGAGGTAAAAAAGGGCTAAGGTCTCCGCTAGGGATTTGAGAGAAAATAAAGGAGGATTTTATGGAAGGAGCTGAGAAGCTCAAGACCGAGTCCTCCTCTCCTCGAGTCCAAATTAGAATAAGAATTACTAAAAAGCTAAGGTGGAACGCTCCAGCAAACTTCTTTCACTGCAATTTTCCTGGTTCGACGGAGAAAATCGATAGGGAATCTTGCGTTGCGTGCTTCGGTTCCTTTTATTTTATTGCTAAGCCCTCTTCTCCTTCGTCTTCCATACCCGACCCTTTGACCTTATGTACTAATCTTCATTCATATATAGATACATTGATGAATGCATTGTAAACATAATTGTACCTATACATTATGTATATCAATGCAGGCGTACACTTCAATTATATTCTCATTGAGAATCATTTAATAAGAAACCAGCTTAGCCACCTATGCATCCTTTTTGCTCTAAAAGGGATTTTTTTGCGCTACTGACCAATATATTTATAATGCATTCCTATTCTTGTATATACATTTTTAACCAACTGTATTGTACAGGGTGGACCAGAGATCGATGCGTTTTTAATCAATCAATAAATTTAAGGTGGTTAATATCAAAAAATCAGTCTACTCTGGTTAAATTGAAAGAGGGTATTAGCCAAAAGCATTCACGAAAACCCCGGTTGCTATGTGCAAAAGAGGATGTGGGGCAACTGAATGTTGGTTGCAGAGAGGTATTGAAATAATTAGGGCTCAATTGAAGAGTTTGAGGTTTTACTTATATTATACGATATATAAAGTATATACCTGCCAATTTTAACGAAATTCGGTTAATAAATAAAAAAGATATCACTCATTAAAAATACGCATCGACCTCTGGACGACCCGATACATAAATAATTAAAAAGTTATAATTATGACAATTATGAGATATTTGTATATACTATATTTTTATTTTTACTGAATTAAAGATATATGAACAATATGTAGGATATGTAGGATACCTAAGTGCATTTTACGTAATGTTAGCTATTCTGTCAATGTAATACCTAGTCTTATTTATAAACGATTGGGAAATTGGATTTTATTGCGATTATATTTGTCGTGATCGCCTTGATATTGCATAGATGAACACAGTGTTTCAAGATTATGATGACCATTAACCTCTAGATTGAGGGAATAAATGTATTTTGTTATACGACGATATAAACAATTGAATTGTTTCATTTTAGCCCCGCTTTACTCACTTTCATGTGAGGCTAATGGAGGTTTGTGAGTCGTTAATAATAAGGCTATCGAGCGAAGAATTGTGCGGAGAAGAAATCAAAAATTATTTTTATGGAATCAATCATTCAATTTGTTTGGATGACTAGAAATATTTTTACACGAGAAGCATTTTATGATGACGAAGAATCGGTATTATTAAATAATGCATTTAGACAGATCGTTTAGTCTTGTCTCTAATTTTGAAACATGTCCACGTCAATGAGCCGAGTGGGGTTTTTTGTTGGAAATATGTCCAAGCATGATACTTCCATTTCCACTCGAATAACTTAATTGATCATGTACAACCATAAAATAATATGAAAAGAAGATAAAAAAGTAATTCACCGTTGCAATTTGTACTTTTTTGTATTCAAACTTTATGAGAGATAAAATTATGTTTTGCAACATAAAATTAAAATGTTATTTGCCTTCCTTCTAATGAGAATAATGTTCAAAAATAATGGGCAAATAATGGCCCTGGAGGCTTTTACATCTCCACATTCTAATGAATTAGTGTAATCTATTTTATGAGTCCAGTGCTCTCTTTATGTCCTATTACTCTGTATTCAATTAACTGAATTAATACGAATAAAATGATTAGCTAAAATTTTGAACTTGGATTAAAGTAAAAGTAAACAAGAAGTAATGTAACTGAGACTAGAATTTGAAATTAATCGAATAGGTAATCTTAAAACGAATTTTATCAACGATGTACGGCTCCATTTTCTAACATTAATTTAAATAAAAAATGAGTCGAGATAATCGAATCACTTACCAAATTGTTTAAAATTGCCCGACAACTCAATGAGATCGTTTTCAGTGAGCCATAGTTGGAGGTCTTCGGCGAGGTCTCGGGAATTCGGAGAACTTTCACCCGGAGAAAGTTTCTCTTGATTTTTTTCGGAATTGGAGCTCAGGTGAGTTTTGACAAGATCGAAGAGGAAGACTGAGCCTAAACTGATGATGAGTCCGAGAACGACCCATTTAATTCCCACGAAAAAGGAGGAGGAATCATCTTCGATGAGACGGAGTCTTCTGAATATTGATTTCATCATTTAGTAGCAGACTGAATGAAAGGATACTGCGTCCAACTTTAGCCCTCTCCAAACTTTGATCTTTTCACTTTGAAAGCAAATGAGCACGCCTGGTAGTGAGATCTCTCATATGGGATTCTCGTTGGAAAGAGGAAAAGGTTATTCTTCATTCTCTTGGCATTTTACCTGTTCCAAGTTTATTATGATATCACAATTCACAAGATATGTATATTGTACTTTGAACAGGATCAATTATTTATTTATGCATACTTCAAACTCTTACTTTGATATGAATCAGAGTGTTAAATTACGTAGAAGGATATCGCTGATAAATATGATACATAAAATATCATATTCCAAGATATGGGTTTATTCGACGAACAAGTAGCAAATTAAAATGATAAAACATTGAGGTATTAGGGCTCTCAATAATGTTTATATATTTTTTTAAATTGGTAATCAAATTGTATTTAAAATTGTATTTAAAATGATCCTTAAAATCAAAGATTTTATATTTAGTTATTTTATATTATTGAGATATTTCGACTATTTCGCACATAAACATAATTATTAACCTGTTAAAAAATCCTGTTTAGTTAATTGGGTGTTATATATGACCTTATGACCTACTGACTAGCAAAAAGTAAATAAGCTCAAATAATTAATACTGTGAATTTTTTAATTTTGGCTATGATAATGTTATATCCAAAATCTAACTGAATTGTATTTTGATATATTTTATTTAAATATAAAATAAAAATTAACTCCAGTTTGATTTCTCTGATAAAATTTTCTAAGATTGGATTATTTCATTCTTTAATTCTTTAATGTAATTTATAATCGGATAGCATATTTATGTGTACAATTAAATATATTTTGCATGATAATTAATGACATAAATCTTGAAAATAAATGCAAAATATTATATTTTCGAGAACTTTAAAACAATATTTATGATACCGAATGTTTTGAGCCGAATTGTTTGTTGAAATTATTATGTTGATGGTTATTTTCAATTCCGATTTTTATCACATTTAACACAATTTCACTAATTATAATTTTCGGACAGTATGCTTAAAATTCAACATTTTAAATGTTTAATTTATGTGTAACTCTAAATAATATTAAAATCTTACTTCAATCTGGTAGGCTGTCTCTCTATTATCTGTCTGTAATAAAAGCGGCAACCTAAACATTTCCTTTTAATTTCATTTTAATCCAAAATAAAATCCAATCCAAACAAATCCAAATCCAATACTCAAACAACTCAAACTCCAATTAAAATCAATAAAGCATAATTCCAATTTGCCATCAACAATAAACCAGTATCCAATTAATCCAATTGTCATTTCCATTTATCTCATTTCCCTACTTTCCCAATAACTTTATAAAACTTGTAAACTTGCTCACCGGTTCCGGTTCCGGTTAAATTTTTAATCAGAAACATAATTTTTTAGGTTGAACAAAACTCCGAAATGTCACTCCGCAGGCGTTTTATAGGTATGTAGATTTTGACAGATAAAGTGTAGATCTATCTAAAACTAAGAATATCTTATAATAATGAATAAGGTATGCTCTTTTTAATATAACTTTTTTAATCCAGATATAGGAGCAAACTTGGTAGATGAAATGTATCAAGGATTCTACAATGGGAAAAAATACCATGATTGCGACTTGGACAATGTACTTCAAAGAGCATGGAAAATTGGAGTAGAGAAAATCTTCATCACAGCTGGGAATTTAGAAGATTCGGATAATGCTGTCAAAATTGCAAAATCTGATGGTATATGATTTATGATAATTAAAACATCTTTTCTTCTTATCAAAAATTTATGTTAATAATTTCTTATTTGTTGCATTTGTAGATCGACTTTTTAGCACAATCGGTGTTCATCCTACAAGATGCTTAGAGTTTACGACCAAATTCCCAGATCCTTCTTTATACATGGAAAAGTTGAAGTCTATTTATAATGAAAATCCTGGTAAAATCATAGCACTTGGAGAACTCGGTCTCGATTACGACAGAACCAATTTTTGCGACATTGAGAATCAAAAAAAGTTTTTTCAACTTCAGCTTGAAGAGTTAGGAAACGCAATGAATTTGCCTCTATTCCTTCATTGTCGTGGAGCTGCTTCGGATTTACAAGAAATTCTTAATGCTAACAAGAAAAATATACCAAAAAGCGGAGTCATCCACTCTTTCGATGGAACGGTTGAAGAGATGAACGAATTTGTTAAAATGGGCTATTACATTGGAATCAATGGATGGTAAACTGACTTTAATTATATTTTATTTTAATGAAAGTATTGTATAAATAAACATTACTGGGATATACTAACATTGAGATAAATATTTTTAGTTCTCTTAAGACAGAAAAAAACTGCAAAGTTGTATCTAAGATTCCAATGGATAAACTGATTCTTGAAACTGATGCCCCTTGGTGTGGAATCCGCCCTTCTCATTTCTCATCCAAACTTATCAAAACCAAATTTGAGACTTCAAAAAAGAAATGGGATTCAAATCAAATGTACAAAACTCGAAATGAACCCCAAGCAATTGTCAATGTTTTAGAAGTGATTGCTGGTTTAAAATGTGTTGACGAACTCGAATTATGTGATCAAATATTTGAAAATACAACTAAATTATTTTTCTAAATAAAACAAAGTTGGAAATCTTTTATTACTGATTACAATTTACTTACAATATATTATATTTGCTTATAACTATACAATAAAACTTCATTTTCATTTTTCCATTAAAAGGTCTACATTGTATTTACTACAAATCTACTCCCTGTATCTGTATGTGATATTGATACATATTACTAACAATTAGAACCACGTATGCAATGTTAATGCTAGAAACAATACCATCCATATATCTTTTTAAGTAGCATATATTGAATTACATTTATCATTACGTTGAAAGAAACAATTCGTCACAAAACATCAAAACAGATTATAATCATGAGCCGATCATAATAAATAGTAATAATTACTTTTATCACGTCTACGAATCATACATTATTTACTAAAAGTTGTCTACTCCTGATAAATTTTTTCTTTGTCTTTCAATATGTTTACCCGACAGTGAATCATTGAGTAAACATCCTGCGCCTTCTTTTTGTTTAAATGGAAATTAAAATTAATTTTACTCAATTAAAATTATAAAGTATAGCAAAGTATTTTTGAAGTGAATGCAATGAACTTTATCAAAGTATGAAGAAAGCAACGACCGTTAAAAGCTCTCTACAAAAATATGTAGGCATTTATATGGCATATGGTGTAACAATATGATACCCTTCTTACTTATCTCTTTCGACTCACCGCACCGGCAGAATACATACTATTGGCCTTTGTATGAAGTGTAATAACAATTATAAGAGTAATGACATTTAAATAATGAAGTTCGTAAAATACATCGAATACCTATGTTTATTTTTAAAATGTTAAATTATAAGAATAACCTTCATATAAGCATCAATTACATAAATGCTAGTACCGAGATATCACTACCAATAAATGAAACTTAATAAGTGATGGTTACAATTGTATACATACTATTTAATAGATTAATAAAGTGAATTCCTAATATGATATCATTTAAAGCTCTATCATGTTTAATATTATGTTAGATACAAGTATTTAATTTATTGCATTCACATTACTATTACAATACATATTTATATTGTTGCTCTTATACTTTGCTAAGGCGTGAAATGTATTAAATGGGACTACCATGTAGAAACATTAACATTATTAACTTATAAAATAAGTCCAAGAGAATTCATTTAAAAGCATCAATACATTATATTCTATTGATTATCACTATCAGAAACAAAGCCGAGGGTCTAATCATACAAAAACCTCGATCGTACAACGAGTACGAGTTCTCGTCGATGGTATAATAATACCAACTCCTTGTATATCTCTCCACTCACGCCGACGTACATTGGAGACGCAAAATTATAAATAAACTTTTATCTCCCTTCTTCTTTCAGTTCATTTCAATTTGTTCACCGATAAAGAAATATCTTAAGAAACCTCGTGGTCAGTCATTGGAAGTGATGTGTGATAGATAAATGGTTCAATTTGTGATTGACTTCATACTTTATATCAACCGGAGGAATTGGTTGGGTGAAAGTCCATTTTCTGCTTTCATCATCTGTTCGTATCAGAGTTTACACCGTGGATTTCCCGGTTCTTTCCTTCATAGAAGAAATTCGTTTGTGAAATGAAACCGGCAGATCAACCTACTTCCCCGAAAGAAAATGCAAACTTTTTATCGTCGCTTTATTTCTTGTAATAACATCTTATTATATAATTTAAATGACTCTTAATTAATACATAGAAATGATACGATTTTGCTAATTAACTCCCAAATTAAAAAAGTTTAAAAGACATTAAGCTTTATGTCATATGATTTCTTATGCACATCTTCTATATTTTTAATTTATCAAATAATTATTCTATTCGGATATCGACTATAAACGGATCAATACTCCCCAAATTGCTATATCGTATATTGGTGTATGGATTGTGCATAGAGCAATACAAGATAAATGCATGCGAATAGGCAATTACTGTAAATTAAAATACTGCAAATTTTCATTTTATATCTTTTTACTTTGTCATGCAAGTACGTAGATATTTATGCGATATGATTTACATCATGCAATACTTTATAATTTGTTAGATCCATATTTATGTAACTTATAATGCATACTATTCCATACCATTGTCATTCTTTATTCATCTATGTAATATTCTATGTAATACCCATTTAAATACTCTAAATGGGTATTAGTATAGGTATGCATTTTTATGCACAGTTTATGAATTAAACATGCTTTTTGATAAATACACATGATATTTTATCTACCTTGCAATATGTATATAGTATACTTTAAATAAGTACATAGTAATATGCTAAATTTATATTTCATTTATTAAAATTTATTTTGCAGCTGGCTAATAAAGCTGTTTCGTCTTGGGAGAAAAAAAGAGTTGGAGCTGAATGATTTGTATCGAGTTCTTCCTGAGGATCGCTCATCAAAGCTATGTGACAAATTAGAAGAGAAATGGAATGACCAAGTTCTTAAATGCAATGAAAATTCTCAAATCAGTGGGGAGGAAAAAAGACCAAGTTTGCTCAGAGTGATCATCCAAGTATTTGGGTTCAACTATGGCATGTTTGGTCTCATTGCCTGCTTTGAAGAATGCGTTATTAAGTACGATTTTTCATCCCAAAATAATTTACTTATTGCCAATTACTTATTATCGATTTTCTATTATATTCTACTATACAATTTAATCCAATTTATTCGAGTAAACTTATAAGAATGAACTTGAACGATTTCACAGAATCATTCAACCGCTTGCACTGGGACTTCTTTTGAGGTACTTTGGAGGGGAATTCAGAGAAGAATGGTATTACGGCTATATTTTTGCTGGTATTGTCGTCTTATCTTCAGCGGTATGTTTTTGTTAGCAATTGTGATTTAACTTATCCTATTCTTCAATAAACAAATTAATATTGACATTCACTCCACTAATGCGAATAACAATTTTTTGTTCCCACTTGAACTTTAATTTTACCTTTAGTTGTACACCACGACTCATCATCCCTATTTCTTTGGAGTCCTCCACAACGGCATGCAAATGAGAATTGCTTGCTCATCATTAATTTATCGGAAAGTAAGTGGAGTTGATATCTAAATACCAGCTACTGTTTGTTCACATAATATAAATAAGCTATCGCACAATAACATATTGCATGAAAAGATAAATATTATAATGCTTGAATTTACAGGCTTTGAAATTAAGTCAAGAGTCGCTAGGAAAGTCAACAATCGGCCAACTTGTAAACTTCTTGTCAAATGATGTGAACAGATTTGATGTGTCCACGGGTTTTTTTCATTACTTGTGGATAGGGCCTATTCAGCTTGCAATTACAATTTACATCCTATGGGGCTATTATGGCCCTTATTGCCTCACTGGCGTTTCCTTCCTAATTCTATTCGTCCCATTTCAAAGTAATTTAATACCCATTACGGTTTATAGACACATGATTTTTTAATATAACAATGAATGTATCTGTACATATTTGTAAGTACTTTGGTACACACTAAGATTAAAAAGCTTCATGGTTTTAGTAAAATGTGAAAACTGTTATAGGCTTGTTTGGGAGGATGTTTGGAAAACTTAGACTTCAAATTGCCATTAAAACTGATCGAAGAATTCGACTAATGAATGAAATTGTAAGATTTTTGCAATGATTTTATGAAAGCAATTATTTTTTTTAGATATTGTACCTATTGTGTATTAAAAAAATAATTCATTTCTATTTAGTTGAGTGCCATGAGGGTGATCAAAATGTACGCATGGGTAAGAAAATGATACAGTTATATCTCACATTTTTATAAACTTTATTTAAGCAAATATTTAACCTTTATTATGGTTTCAGGAAAAACCTTTTTCGTTCCTCGTCAAAGAAGCTAGAGAGTAAGAAGCTTTTTATAAAACATTTAATACATGACTATGTAAATAAGTATGTAGTTTAAATTTCCTATGATTATTTCTCTCCATTAAACATTATTATAAAAAACAGAGAGGAGATTCAAAAGATTCGGAAAACAGCACTTCTGAGGACAATCAACCTGAGTTTGTATTATATTGCATCCAAAGTCATTATTTTTATTACGCTCCTTTCGTACATCTTCACAGGAAACTTTCTAACTTCTGAAATGGTAAATAGACAGTTTCTGACATGCTAATTAAATTAAGATTGTAAAATTTTATCTAATTTCATCTTTTTTCAGGTTTTTGTAACGCTTTCATTATTTAACAATGTTCGTCTTATAATGACGCTCTTTTTCCCATTCGCAATTTCTCACATTGCTGAAGTTTTAGTGTCAATTAAAAGAATAGAGGTTTGAAACAATCTTAAACTTAAATAAATACAAAGATGATAATCAGTTTTGGTCTTTAGACATTTCTCTTACTTGAAGAAAGAGATCACGTAGTTGAAAGACCAAGAAAGGAAAGTCGAATTTCTCCTTTAAAGTCAGTTGGAAATCCCACCGTTTCTGTGATGAATCTTTCGGCCGCTTGGAGTTCCAAAGAAGAACTCACGCTATCAAACGTTTCTTTTGATGTTAAAAAGGGTCAATTGGTAATGTATACTACTTTCATTGAATAGATTAAGGACGTTAAGTTAACTATTATTAGTATTAAAGCATTCCATTATAAATACTAATATAAGAACTTGTTTTGGGTTTCAGGTTGTGATTATTGGACAAGTTGGAGCTGGAAAGGTTCGTTTTCAATGATTCGTTTTCTATCCAATTTTGCTAATCGTAAATCAATATCCTAATTGAAATAAAATCTGCATTAAAAGTTAAATACAAAATAAAATGGATATCTTTGTATAGGGCTCCGTTTTGCAAGCAATTTTAGGAGAACTTCCTAAAAAATCGGGAGAAATTCATTTGAATGGCAAAATTGCTTACACTGCTCAAGAACCATGGGTGAACGGAATTTACCTAAATTTCCATTTAAAAATAATCAAATACTGAATTACTTGAGGGTTGAAAAATGTAACTTTATTCCTTTTGAAGGTATTTGGAGGTTCGGTCAGACAAAATATTCTTTTTGGAAAAGATATGGAAAACGCTTGGTACGACAAAGTTCTTGAAGTTTGCGAATTGAAAACTGATTTGGGTCTTCTGCCATTTGGAGATTCAAGTCTTGTTGGAGATCGTGGAACTTCGTTAAGTGGAGGTCAAAAAGCTCGGATTAACTTAGCACGGTATTGATTTTTTAATTAAAATCTCCTATCATTTTAATGATATTTGGCTAATTCACGTTTATTTCGTCAGAGCTGTTTATTCAAATGCTGATATTTATTTACTCGATGACCCTTTGAGTGCCGTTGATGCAGAAGTAGGAAGAAAATTATTTGAGAATTGTATACAAGGATTTCTTCGAAAGAAAGCTGTGATACTTGTAACTCATCAATTACAATTCTTAAAATCCGCCGATCATATCATTCTACTCAACAATGGAAAGGTCCAAGCACAAGGAAACTATACAGAAATGTTGAAGTCAGGGATTAATTTTGCTCAACTTCTCTCCACTTCCACCGAAGATGCAAATTCAAGCACGGTGTCACGGAGGGCGTCTGAAGATTCATTTGGATCCAAAGGATCTAAAAATGATTTTAAGCGTTGTTCATCTATGAGTTTAATCGATTCGAGTTTCATTGGAGAACTCGTTGTTTCAATGGATTATGATAACGATCATGAGGAGGATGATAGAACTCTAATTAAAAGTCTACAGGACTTTACTCATAAGTGAGTTGAGTTAATGTCAACTTGATTTTTGAAATATTGACCACTAATTATTGCTTTAAATTCAAATGCGCTTTATAATCATAATTAATAATTTTCTAACAAATAAGTTTTTTTTACTTATAATGATATTTCACTCACTGTTTCAGGACTTTTTGGCTTTTTTCAGTTTTTTGATTTTTGGTTCGTTTTTTTGCGTAGATCTCAATTATTAAAACCCAATATTAAAAAAGAATATGGGACATTTAACAGAAAATCCACTGATGGTAGTCTTCACCAACCTCAATCTGAAGATGAAGTGAGAGGAAGAGGTGATGTGAGTTTTGGCCTTTATTGGAAATACATTCGAGCTGGGTCCAATTACTGTTCTCTCTTCAATTTATTCCTAACGAATATCATTTGTCAGTTTCTCTTTTCCAGTTCTGATTATTGGTTACAAATATGGTAAAAATTTACATAATCTTTTCATATAAAGTTAAACAATAATCTGAAAACATTTCTAAGCTCTGATACCTTAATTGAATGATATTCTGAAAGTTGAATTTGAAATATTAAGGACTAAGTCAGAAGAAATTAAAGTGGATAAAATTTTGAGCAACGAAACAGAAAACTTTATCATGGGAAATTCAACTATTGATAGCAATTCAACCGTTGACAGTTTTGCTGATTGGAACACTGAAAGAACATTCCAAGTATGATCTATTTGATCAGCATATTTGATCAGTAACTCGATATTATTCTAATTGTACTTTAATTAACGATATCTTTTTAATAAAGGTCTACGTGTATTGCGCCATTATTGCTTCGCTATTTTTCTTTTCAATGTTCCGAACATTTGAGTTTTTTCGAATTTGCCTTAATTCGTCTGTCAAATTGCACAAGCTTCTTTTTGACGGCATTTTAAGAGCGCCCATGAGATTTTTCGAAGTCAACCCAATTGGTAATTTTAATTTCTTAGCACAACCAATTGATTCCCCTGACATAAAATGTTAAAAAATTAAACTTTTTTGTTCAGGTCGAGTTCTTAATAGATTTGCCAAAGATATTGGAATAATTGATGATACTTTGTATCAAGTATTATTCGACACAATGGATGTAAAAAAAGAAAAGTTTTACGATTGTTTTTAATTGAATGATTAATGATTTTAATATAAAATTTATTTATTTTACAGATTGGACTCCAAGTTATCGGAATTTCAGTGATTGTTACGTAATTCAATGCGTTCCATTTTAATTTTTACCAAGCAATAATAAATATCACTACTTATTTATAAAATCGTTATTTTAACCATTAATATTTTTTACTAATATAGTATATCCAACCCAATTCTTGCAATTCCGTCCGTTTGTCTTGCATTTGTCTTCTTTTTTATTAGAAGATTTTATTTGCAAACAGCCAGGAGTATCAAACGACTCGAAGGAATCTGTAAGTAATCTGAACTTTTATTAATGCTGTATTATGCAGAAAATAAGCTAATCTTAATTAACACATTTTAATTATGATTTAGCTCGTAGTCCAGTATTTTCACATCTAAGCAATTCCCTTTATGGCCTCACAACAATACGAGCCTTTGGAGTTGAAAAGGAATTTGAAGAGCAATTCGACACTCACCAAGATGTTCATTCTTCTTGTTGGTATTTGTTCTTGGCCACAGGGAGATGGCTTGGTCTTTTTGTCGATTGGGTCTCTGTCTCTTTCACTGCTCTCGTCACTTTCAGCTTTATGATCAACATTGATCAATGTAATTATAAATTTTGAATGAAAATTAATTAACTTTACATTACAAGTAACTAAAAATTATATTTCATCATAGTTGATCCAGCATTAATTGGATTGGCGGTTTCATCAGCGATGACATTGACTGGTAAAATGAATATAAAAATATGCAATTGCAATGTAATTATCAGAAATGCATTGGATATTTGATTTACATAATGAAATGAATATATTGTAGGACTTTTTCAATGGGGAGTGAGACAAAGTTCAGAAGCAGAAAATCAAATGATCTCTGTGGAAAGAGTAATTGAATATTCCAATTTGGATCCGGAAGCTCCATTGGAATCATCACCACGTAAGTAAATTATGTATAACTACCAATAAAAGAATTGAATATGTAATAAAAATTCCAATTCTATTATATTTAGTCTGTTCATATACCATATTTATTACATAACATTACTTATTTCGTACGACACTTTTTAATGTCTAATATTGCTAAAATATTTGTAGATCGAAAACCTCCTAAGGAATGGCCACAACAAGGGGAAATTCGAATGGACAAAGTTTCTCTCAAATATGGATCGGATCCTCCTACATTGAAAGAAATTACATTTGTAATAAGACCATCAGAAAAAGTAACGTTTTCTCTAGAGCCAAATAATCTTTAAATTCATTGCATATTTTGAGTTATTAAATAATTTAAGATGAGATCCCTGAGACAAACTAATTAATTGTTAATTAAAAACTTCAAAATTAACATGTTTTTTTATATTATTTAGGTTGGCATTGTTGGAAGGTTTGTATTCTTGATATTTTTATTACGATTTTCATTTTAAGTATTTTTATACGCTTTTCAACTCTAAATATTATTACATATTTTATACATTTTCCAAACTCTTATAGAACCGGAGCGGGCAAAACAAGTCTTATAACAGCATTATTCAGAATAGCTGAAATTTCTGAAGGGATCATTGAGATTGACGGGATCAATACAAAAAAGATAGGCAAGGGGTTAATTAACATTTTACAGCAATTAATTTAACTTATAGTATTACTACCAACAAGTACAATAAAATGAATCTAAAATAAAAGTATACAATCGATTTCAAATAGTAGTTGACATACAAATAACAAAAAAATACAAGTTGCTATACAAAAGACGATTTTAACAACTGAAAACTTTTTATTTCAATGAATTTTCAAAATTACCTCCGTTCTGTTCCAAACAAATAAACTAATCTAGTTTATTTTTATTTATTCACGCTGCGTGTTTTGACACAGCGCGCCGTGATTGTTTTTGAAATTGAAAAATTGTCATTTTGTTTCTTTGTTATATGTAAATGTAAATTTGATTTTTAATCAATTCATCTTTGTATTCTCAATAAATGTTAATTATCAAATTACTATGGAATAAGGATAAATGTCAACATAAATTATTTTCATTCAAAATCAGTTCAAATTCTATCGATTCTATTGTTATTTTTTAAACAATTTTTTCATAGTTACTATTTTTAAGGGGTATGTCAACTACTATTTGAAATCGATTGTATAATAATTAAAATGATTATAAAATTTCAGGTCTACACGATTTGCGATCAAAAATTTCCATTATCCCTCAGGATCCGGTATATTATATTAAATTACATAATAAATACTCTACATACAACAATGGCGTTTTTGTGAATGTTCTATAACGTATTTTGAAATCTATTTTCCTTAAGGTCTTGTTCATTGGAACTCTGCGAAAAAACTTGGATCCGTTTGGAGAATATGAAGATTTGGCTCTTTGGGAAGTATTAGAAGAAATTCAACTGATCGAGTCTATAAGAGATTTACCAGAAGGATTAGATTACGACGTACGTACCTACTTATTATAAATCTTATTTTATTTGCTAAAATTGCTACATATTATCAAGTCATCAAGTATGGTATAATAATAAATAATAAAATATACTTAGGTAGTATGCCTACAATACATAGGTATGTAATATTATATATTATATCTCTCTCTTAATTTCTTTTAGATCACAGAAGGTGGTGGAAACTTCAGTGTGGGTGAACGGCAATTGATTTGCCTTGGTCGTGCGATTCTTAGGAAGAACAAAATCTTGGTTCTTGATGAAGCGACGGCTAATGTCGATCAAATGTAAAATTGATAATTAGTATATCAAACTAATATAACCTATACTTTCATAAATATGCTCATAATACACTTCTTCTAATGAGATTATTGTAAAATTATGTCAAATTTATTTTAGGACGGATGCGTTTGTTCAGAAAACTATCAGGACCAAATTTGAAGAATGCACCGTTTTAACCGTGGCTCATCGGTTACATACTGTGATGGATAGTGATAGAATTCTAGTTTTAGATGCTGGTCGAATTAAGGTTTAATCAATATAAATATCAGCTAATACTTTACTTATATTTATACGAAAGAATTGTATTATAATACTAAAAATAATGTTTTATGTTTATTAGGAGTTCGACGAGCCGTTCGTTTTGCTTTCAGATTCAAACAGTGCCTTATATCAGCTTGTAGAACAAACAGGGAAGTCTTCGGCTGCTAGTCTTCTTCAAATCGCAAAAATTGTGTGTTTAACTCAAATTAGTAATATCATTAAAATCAAATTAAAGTTAGGTTGATTTGAACAATGAGCGTGAATAACTCCCAAAACTGAAAATCAATCCAACCATTTATTTACACTAACTTCTCTATTTTGCATATTTACTCTCATTTTAATACCTTCTTTTTTTTAATTAGGCACAAGAAAAAAGAAGACAACTAAATTCTCAGAAGATTACAAGCGTTATGGAACTTAATGAAAACCAATGTGATTTTTCAGAAATAGATAATAATAAAAATGATTTCCTATAAAGATTTTATTTGTACATTTACTAATTATTTTCATGAATATCATCAAATAAAAATTGTATCTTTAAGCTTTTATTTGTCTGGTATCTAAAACGTGTAATAACAATAAGATAATATAAAGTACCGAGTACATAATCTACCATACTAGAATAAAATGACAAAGATATTTGTTAAAACAGTCGTTAAGTTTTTCAAACTAAATTAAATAAATGCTATATTACTTATTGTAAATACGGTTAAGTTTATGGACCTAGAATGATAAGGTTATGACATTATACATTATTAGCTTTGAAATATCACAAACGGAATGAAAATCTTTAAATGACAATAAATCTGATTATAAAGGGCTAAATACCTTTAAATCGATATATAGGTAAATAAATAAAACATTTAAACAACTTATTAATAAGACTTTTTGAGATGAGAGTTTTAAAAATTCAACTTTTGGTTTAAATGATATTAAACCTTATTCAATTCATCACATAGAGTACATACTTTAATACAACTACAAATACACAATCAACATACACAAAAGTACTTTTAAAAGAGAAAACCAATTAATTTATAAACTCAAGTAATATAAAATAGATAAATAAAATATGAAAACTTGTCATTTGAAATTCACATTAGGCTGTATCAGAGCCAGAATCTGGTTTGGATCTTTGGCGCCGACGAGCCAACTCTGACTGATCCACTGAACCAAGCGGCGGTGGCTTTGGACTTTGACTCATTGCGATATACGTCATTTGAAGGACACTCTGAAAACATTTAAAAATTTTAAATTAAATAACTGTTAAAATAATAAATGGGACATAATTAGTGAAGAAGGATTAATTGTATTTACCTTGAGCGAATGATCTTCTTCAAAAGGAGCTGGTTTCGAATGATGAGGCAAACTAAGACGATTCAGCAACCAAGGATAAGCAAGGAGATCGGCAGCTGATGGTCTTTTGGCTGGGTCAAGGGCCAACATCTTTTGGACCATTTCTTTGGCATGAGGGGTGATGGTCGTCCAACTGCCTGAACTCACGTCAATAACTCCAGTTCCAATTCTACTCAATATTGTGGCTGGTGTGTCGTTGTCTCCCGTTGCAAATGGCGTTTTCCTAATATAAAAAAGCTTAAGGCTACTATCTCGCATTCTTTAAATGAGATACAGAATAAGGATTTGTGAAATAATTACCCTGAGAGCATTGTGTATAAAATGACTCCAAGAGACCAAATATCACAGGCAGCGTCGTAGCCTTGCTTTTTCAAAACTTCCGGAGCGACAAAGTTTGCAGTGTAACAAGGCGTCATTAGGAGACCGTTTTCAGCCCGAAGTTGTTTGGCAAAACCAAAGTCACAAAGACGAAGCGTGTCAGGACGTCGGTTTTCTTCAGCATATACAATGTTTGCAGGTTGAAGATCCCGGTGAACGACCTGATGTAATTAACAATTAAATTTATATAGGAAATAAATAGAACATGGTTAAAAATATAGGAATTTGATAAATAAAAAACTCACGCCATGTCTATGCAAATATGTAAGAGTTTCAGCCAGAATAGATGTGATTTCTGCAGCTTCTCTTTCTGAAAGTCTTCTTTGCATAAGAATATTGTCGAGAAGTTCGCCACCTCGAAGAAGCTCCATCACAAGATAAACGCAAAAATTGTCTTCATAAACCTTAAATGGAAATATTAGAAATCGTTAGAAAATAGATTAACTAAACAAGACATTATTTATTAAATGTTTAAAAATTGTCCTCTTACGTTGTACATTGTCACTATATGAGAATGCATTGAATGTCGAAGCAGAATATCAACTTCATCTTGCCACTCACGCTTTCCCTTTGTTATGATCTACAGTAATATTTAAAAGTTAATTACTAATTAACACTTTAATCGTTATAAAAAAGAATGTTGACATACTTTTACTGCGTATTCGACTTTTGAGACTTTGTGGACACAACGCCGAATAACTGCGAAGGCTCCTTTAGCAATTTCTTCTTTCAATTCATAGTCGTCTAAAATGTTCGTTGTTCTGATGACCTAAAAATTCAAGAATTTATTCAAAATCTGTTAATGGTAGTTGAAAACACAATACCAAAAAATTTAAGGGATTAACGATTAAAGTTATAAAAATTATTTGATGGACGTATAGAAGACATTTTACTGCTGCCGTAAGATGGGAGATGGAGAAAATAAATCATATTATTATGAAAAAGAAATTCATCTTCGTGTCTTATTCTATCAGCCATTGTTTTTAAACTAATTTCCCCAACCATAGATAAAACAACCATCTCATAATAAATGAGAAACTCATTTCACTATACTCTATACTACTATATATGTCGTCTCCACTTTGGTCGACTGTGGAACTCATTGGGAATCTCCTTGGGGGACCCTCTGGGTGAGAACTGAAGTAGGGAGTTTTTTCCCGAATGACGAAAAAAGTCCAGTTCTCTGTCGTACACACAGGTGGAAACGAGCGGATTCTGCACTATCAGTCCATAGTTAAGTTAGTTAATATAATGTAAGCTGAGGGGACGGGTGGAGACAACCCTTGATGGAAACACGGCAGGCAGAAGAGGAAGGCGGGAAAGCTCACAGCCTTGGCGCAACTAGATTGTAAACATACACCCCTAGGGAGGACTCTCTCTACAGAACAGAACCCAGCAAAAGAGATTCGGCTACCGGACCCAACTTGGAGCTATCACCGTCACGACGGACGTTGCCACCTTCTACTCACTAAGCATACCAACCCATAGCCTGCTCCTAAAAGGGACAGATCGACGTAATCCGGCAACTAAAGGATGGAGTAACAGAGTTACTAGTCATACCTATGCAACACCATCATTCTGTACCCTTAGAATAAGAATAGAATTAATTAGAGAAATTCTGTAAGGGCGAAAGCCGATATATCAGAGAATAAACACCCATAAAAAATACTCTACTATATAATCAATGAGACTCCTAAGCAGTTTCCTTCTTTAGCAAATGTAGTTTGGAGAAAGAAATTCATTACATTTCCATTTATCATTCTGCGACAAAGAACTCAACACTTTAGTTTGAACTTTTTATTATATGAGTTGAGTTCAAAAGATCTAATAAATCAAGAAAAGTTTAATAAGAAGCTCTATAACGATTTTTGAATAGATCTCAACTTTCCTTTTTTACATATTACGCATGATATTTATAAATGGGTTTAAATTATCTTTATCTTAAAGTTAGTCTTATAATATTCCTATGCATAACTGTAAGCTATCTTATATTTATTTAATAAAAATGAAATATTTAATTTTGTATGAACTCACGGAAAAAAATCTCTCAGGGGTTTTGATGTCATAGGGAATCTGAGCAGTTGAAGGCCCGGCGTTTAAGTTC